>JASJPY010000194.1:0-125000 GCA_030064435.1 Trapa incisa
CTCCGAAAAGATTCTGCATCATCTGGTGCCTCTTCTCCTCTCCTCCCATCTCGCCTCACTCGATTACTCACTGATGCGGGGACCGTATCAGCGTCAGCGTAGATTTGAAGGTGAATCCCTCCCAGCTCAATCAAGGATGCTGCAGTTGAGGAAGTGAATGAAGGGTCCTCTCCTCTCTCCCTCAAGGTCGAAGGATATTAATCTTATTATTATTATTATTATTATTATTATTATTATTATTAAAAGATAAACGGGCTAGATTCTAGCCGCTAGAAGCCTCGACAAAGCAAAGATCAGCCCTTAAACAGGTGCATAGGGCGTGCCGACCTGCATTGTGCTCGCAAGCGCCGACGTCCCCGGCCCCTGCCGCCGACTCAATGGCGGAGACGACTGATGCCTCAGTCTCAGGGAGAGAAAGCGCTGTGGCCACTTCCCTTTCTTCTGTTTCTCCGCATACACTATGTATTTCAGTCGGGGGTCCGCTGTCGCCTGCAGAGGCGAGGCTGTGGAGGCCGCCGGCGCAGCGTAATCTGAGGAACCAGTGGTCCAAATTGGCTTCGTGCAGGCAGCAATGGGCGTCTTCTTCTTCCGGTGGGAGGTCACACGCCACTTCTCTAGTCAACGCCTATCTTTCTCAAAGGTTCTGGGTGTTGCAATTTTTCATTGAAAAGTTCTTCACCTCCTTGGCTATGTTGTTCCAACGGTTTCTTCATCTGATTGCTAATCAGATATATGCCCTCGATGGATTTGGGTGTGCTGAAGGACATGGCCGATATCCGAAAGAAGGCTTGCCAAAAGCTGTTTAGGCAGCAGGTGGCATTACTTTGTTTTCAAACTTGAATGCATCTTTAGACGTCTTAAAGTATGAAACTTTCATCATCTGCAGATTTATTTTCAAAGAAAATGATTAGATCACTCTTCAAATGATAGGAATGATTCTAGATATTTAGTCAAATTCTACTTAAGTTTGAATTGGACTAGAATACGTTACCAAAAAAAGGAATTTGGCAAATCATTGTGTTGAAATCCATATACAGCTTATGATTTTCTTTATTTCTCTCTACTATCTCTGAGAACCATTCATCACCAACTCATTTTTCAGGAACTTTATCAAAGCAAACTTACATCGTCTTATCAGGATATGGTATGATTTCTTCTGGTTTCATCCTTACGTCAAGCCATCAGATTTGAATTATTTGAGTTTTTGATAGCCTTTGTTGTCCTATATATAAGATATATTAGGCAAGAGGAAATCTGGTGAGGTTTACTCGTGACTTGGTATTCTTTGTTTAGCTTGTCCTTCTGCTTTATCCTTTTTGCAGATCACAGCCCTAGTTAATATGATTACTGCATGGAGATCGATGAGATGTTACCTCAAAGGTGGAACCAGTAGTCCGCTCATTCGGTTTTCTTATATTGCTGAGGATAAGAGTGACAATGGAGATGGTAGCGGAACCCCGGTCTTCACTTTTTTGTCAATTCCTTGCTTTGGTAAATTCAGTCATTCCTTATCTTCATCTTTAATTTGGTGTAATGCTAATGTAAGTTCCCTGTGGATAGATTTTTTTCTCAGATGAATTGACCTTTCTTTTCAGTTTAAAGGAATGCTAAGACAGTATTGATGCACTTGTATGATTTGTAATTGAATAGTTGTGGTTAGTTGCCTCCTTTGAACCAGATGGGTGAGATTTTGCAGATCATCACCAACATTGTTATTCATGATATCTGTTTCCCTGTTGTAATACCCAGAAAACTTAGCAGAAGAACTTGTGGAGATGTTCAAATCAGAACTTTTTGTGAAGGTAAGCTTTCCCACTATCCTACTTCACAATGTTGAGAATATTTCAATAGAATTTGAAATGGTTGTCACTCTCTGCTTATGAAGAGACTGATTGTGTTCGAGTTATGTTGTGCGGGACACGAAGCATCTTATATCAAAGATCTCAATTGGTCCAACGAGCTCTATTCAGGAGAATTCAATGATTTGGCTTTCTGCAATCTTTACTCTTCCAAAACCCATGAACTGTTGCCTCCAAAGATGAAAGGCTGCAGGTGTGACATGCCTTCTGAAAAACATTGCTCTCAGCTGACCCAAGAGACTCTTCAGGTATTGGACCTATATAATTTCCAACAGATTATATACAGCCTAAGGTTACTTTGGTGCCATTTAATAGATTCAAAAAAAGACCCAAAGGATTAGTTTATGGATAGAACAGATCATGTATGTGACTATGCTTCAGGCCTCAGTGTATCAGTTTGGAGTGAGCCTTACCTTACATATGATTGCACATTTGCTCATCTTGAGGTATTTATGGCCTTTTATTCTTTCTGAATCGCAGGTTTATGTGACAGCATGGCTTGCAGAGGTGAACATAGACATGCAGAGGTGAGATATATATGGTCACATATATGCGCTAATCCTTTCCACAGGAGCTATGTACTACTGCAGAGTCCTACAGATTTGAAGTCCTCTACCTTGTGCAGGGTACGAGAGATTTTTTCCATTGTTGGAGAGGAAATGCACGTCAACTTCTCATGAAAGTTTCTGCTTCTCATTCAGCTACAAAGCACTTGCCACCCAAGTGCATGGCAATCAATGGCCAATCAGTAGGGCATCTGTAAAGGATGAACCTCTTTTTACTGTAAAGGATGAACTCAATTTACTCTAAACAGCTCCATAGCTACATGGTTATATGAACAAAAGGAGTAGAAAAATAGCATCTGAGTGTATGTAATTGCCTAAAATAACATCAACTGATTAAAAAGCATATTTCCCTTTTCCTCCTCTCTAGCTACTCTCCTGGAAATGTGAAGGAAAACAATTTATTCCAGGAAATCAGAATACATTAAGCTATTAAGGGCCCTTGGGGCTGTGCACTGCTGCAGGTAACTCATCAACATGAACTAAGGTGTCCTCCCTTGACCTTTCCATGAGAAAACTCGAAGAGGGGTCATGCTACCATAGCCCTGACTACCTTGACAATGAATGTGAATGTACATAGACTAATAATATATTCACCCAAAGTCCTCCTTTATGCAGTGATGGCTAAAGAGATAGGCAAGGTATACTGTCAGGAAGATTCTTTGGCATGGGAAGTGCAACCACATATCTCTGGGGCAGGGGCCTTGAAGCATAGGACAAAGACTCAGAGTATGAGGTCCCATTCACAGTAGACTGGTTCCGTCCGTGGAACCTGGCAAACCGATTGATGATGGAGAATCTTTCAAGATCCTGCAAATCCACTCTCAATTCAACCATGGAACATCTCTGGTCCAGCCTGCATCAGTGATAAGAGAGATGCATTGACACTTTAAGATTAAAGAAAAGGATAGTATAGTGAAATTTCTGGTTAAAGACAGCCTCAGAAGCCCAAGGAATTGAAGTCATAACCTATCTCAAAATAGTATCTACCTTGACAGCTCGTTCTCTAAGATCTTTGTTCGGGCAAAAACATCTTCTATGGCTTCTACTATGTTGTCACAATGACTTCTGTCCGAAACTTTTTGCTTCTCTAGTATACTAAGATGTTACAAGACAGGGAGAAAGATTAGTAAACAAACTGTTAGTCTGACCAAATGTAGAAGTAACAATCTTAATCAAACAACATTAGAAGTATAATCTATAGAAATGTATGCCACTGCTTGAAGCAACACTCACATTTTGTCTGAGCGGTTGGGCATGACAGATCTGTTGCTGAAGAAATGGATACCTTGGCATGCATCTCCCAAAGCCAACTTGTTAATGCAGTATGTCACATACTCGTAATATGACTTGTTGTCCCCTGCAAGAAATGGTGCTGGGGGAGGCCGGATAAGTTGTTGCATCAATTGTGTACTCAAGATAAGCCTCTTTTTAGGCCGCACCGATGAAAATCCATCTTCAATTGTTTCATTCCCATCCTCCATCTATCATCATAGATTTGATTAATCGTTGAAAAAACCTAGTACAGTGATAAGACTGACACTATTCAGACAATCATAAGCAATTCTTCCCAAAGACAAACCTTTTGAGCCACACAATTAGCAGCTAGAGCCCATTCAATTTCTGTCGTACTGCAAGGAGAAGTGACTTGCAAGTTATGGTGATATTGATAAATCAATGATGATAGTAAGCTTGATAAGTGTAATAAAATAATGGCAGCCACACTGAAGAAAGAAGAATAGTAGAAAAATTAAACTTTTCAAACCTGGTACTCTGAAGTTTCCCACTAGCCATCACTTCCTTATGCCATGCCAGAACTTCCGTGGCAGCCATTTTGCGCTTTTTTCCTTTCATAGGAAAATCTTGATCATTAGCTTCTGGAGGTAATAAATTTTGAGGAGAATTGTTCTCAATTCTTGTTGATGCTGGACTAGCACCAAAATCATCGTGAATCTGGTTTGCTTGTTCATGAGCCAGAATGCTGTCAGTAGGTCCCTGAAGAAGTCTGGCTTGTTCGGTGTGATTTATCGCAGCCATTTTCTGTGCATCAGGTACTGGCGAAGCCTGAGCACTCCTCAATGTTCTAGGATGATCAATATCCTCCAAAGGATTAATCTGAGAGTGGTCATGTCTAAAAAAAGCCTCATCGTTGCTAGAGGAATGTGGAGAACTGCTTCGCCGTAGTGCATCCATATGCACAGAAGCTGAATTAGCATCCCAACTAACACCTTTCCCTGAAAGATTGAATATCTTTTCATCTATCCTCAGATGAGAAGGCTGAACATCACCTGTTGCAGCACTCTGACCATAAGGTTGCTGGTTCCCTCCCAAAACAACTGTGTCAGAGTCAAAGCCCTTCTCAAGATCCCTAAATCTTTTCCATGTCCGATCATTAAGATTCATCTCACCACTCTTCATAGCATGTATCTGATTTAACAGAGAGTAGCTTTGATGTGAAACATGATTTGAAACAGATCTTGAAAGATATGCATCAGAAACATGATTTGATGAAGATAAATTCCCAAGCAATGAGCTTTGGGCTGCTTCACCAGTCCCAGATGATCCTGATCCTATACTAGCACCGGGAATACGAGGATGGTGAAACATAGACAAGGCCTCCAAGACCAGAGAATTCAATGGTAGCCGTCCACTTGGGGGGCGGACTTCACTTCGGGCTTCTTCCAGGGCAGAAGCACCGGTGCTTTTTGTAGTACCAGCAGAAATATCTGGAACTGAAGGGGGAATGGATTGACTCTGTAGAGTTCCCTCAGACAAGTTCCCTGTCTCTTTTGAATGGAAAGGTAGCCTATGCAATGTTAGATTAACTGACTGACCAGGCAAAGCTCTTTCAGCGTCCTGTTGATTTTGACCATGACTTCTTGATGCAGGAAATTCAGAAATAAAGCCCTTGGAAAATTTACCATTGATCTGTTCTGACACATCGGAAACAAGGTTCCTATATTCCGCTTCATTTGGCTCTTTTGAAGAAGACACAGATTGATTGGAGGGACCAGTAATAAGTGGCATGTCACCTATTTCTGATTTATATGTCGACATATGAGGAGAAATGAGAGCCAGAGGGGAACCCTGAGAATATACAATACGGTCCAGATTTTGTAATTGTTCAGATGGTGGGGCCAACTGAAGGCCAAAACCCTTATTACCAGATGAATATTTTCCCTGGAGTTGGCCAACAGACCCATCAGAGGTTTCTCCTTCATGAACATCATTTCGATCAGATGAACTGAAATGGGATGCAGCTTCACCCTCCTTTGACTGGTCCAACTTGTGAAGAAGTTCAAGCATATTTTGACTGCAAAAGTTTGAATAATTGAAATACAAATATAAGTATCCCCAGATAAACTATAGAAATCAGGGGAATAAGGAAAGAAAGGCTCATTGAGAGCATAGAAACAAACAGGGGAGTAGGGAATGGCTCAGAATTAAAACAAGCTGCATAGTTTTATCACCCCTAAGAACCAAGAAATTTACAATATCAAGGAAATAATTGCACAATAATAAAAAATTCATATATCAAGATGAAACACGGTAACAGTGAATGCTCAAATATGCATAGCTACCTTGGTTGAGAAGTTCTGTTAAAAGACGGGCTACCACCAGATCCAACAGCTGAGAAAAACTTGCTAGGGACTTGCTGGTTTGTAGCTGGTAATGCATTGGCTTTAGATCTATGGAAACTATCCATATCAACACCGAGATCCCCCATTGGATGATATTGAAACTTCGGAACTCCAACAGATTTCTGTACAGCAAGCTCAGAATTACTGTCCTTATGACCATGCAAATTATGAGAATTACTTCCATCAGTACAAGCATTTTCTTGTAGAAGACCAGGTGTGGCAAAGCAAGATGCATTTGATGTAAAACTATTGGAGTTTTTCATGATACTAGAATTCTGCTGGTCAGACATATAATTATTGCCTGACGGCCCAAAAACTTTAGAGTCCTCACCTAAACGGTGATCTTTTCCCCGACGGTCACTTCCCATGGAGTTTTCTGAAGAATCCACTTTCCTCCAGAAATTTAAAGTTTGATTATTTTGAAGTGAGTGAGTGTTTTCCGTGAAGGCAAGTGAACAGCCTGAATTGACTGTAACATTTCTTGTAGAAGAATATTGCCTGTGTAGCATTGTGTCTCCAATGGGCTTCAACTGATCTACTCCAACAGGCAGACCACGAATCATGTCAATTTTCCCAGCAGAAACTCCACAAAATTCATGCACCTGACTATTGTGACTGCTACTCTGAGAAGGTTGTGGTATCACATCACTACCATAGCTCTTAAGGTTACTACCCTCACCAAGCTCTCTTGAACCAACTCCCATCCAATCATTAGCTCTATCATTCATCTCGGAATGTGCATCATGAGAAGATTTGTTCTGTTGATGAATCTGAGGTTGATGGGAACTATGCTGCTTTCTTTCAGCCATTGAAGAAATATCAGCCTTTCCACTAATCGGAATGCTTTCACTAAAAGTCACGGACATTGGGCTTGATTCTAATTGCTTGTTTCCTGCTGAAAAACCATGTATATATCTAGCAGAAGAACCAGTTTGCAAATATTCTATCTTCTCGGGCAAAGCTTTACGAACCACTTGATGGCCAGAAGCCACCAAAGAGCTAGAGCCAGCCTGCAACCTGTTTTCACCTCTAGCTGATAATTGTTCCTGTTTGGCACCATCATTGAAACATGGAAGCTGACGATGAACATTGTTAAGTTCAGTAGATCGAAAACTCAGACCACTCCATTCTTCCTGTTTCCCTGTTTCAACCCTTGAAGTTTCTGCCAGTGCAGACTGCATAAGGGCACTCCAACTCCCACTCTGCAAGGAAGGAAATCCACCAAATGAACCTGTACCGTCAGACATATTAAAACTTCCAAGGCATGTGCTCATTTCACCACCAAAGGCCTCCCATAAATTTTCATCTGAACCAAATAAGATCTTTTCCTCGGTGGGATCTAGGGTAGCTGAGTTTTGCGAATGGGCGATCACCGGGGATGTTTTATCCTGTGCTGCATTAGGAAAATCACCCAACTCTAATTTCCCGGGAAATTCCTGCATGGGTTCAACTCTTTGTGAGAGATGTCGTTGCTCCAAATTACCTATCTCAAATCCACCAAAGGAATTATGATCATCACTAGAACCAACCTGCCTTGAAACAAAAGGTCCATCTTTGGTGGCATTATCAGATGGTGAAACATGTTGACTCCTTGAAAAGGAATTTCCAAAAGAAGATATTTGCTCTACTGCAGGGTTCTCACTCTGAATTTCAAAAGTTCTACTCAGATTATTCTTGGTTTCAGGCATGGGGACACCATAAAGAGACTGCTCGCACTGTTGAGGAACTAAACCCCCACTGCACAGTGTTTGGTTTTGTTCGGAGGAACCCCCAAATCTGCTGGAATACCCCCGTATAATAGAAGTAGTACCAAAATGCTGCTGGTTAAGATTACTTGCCAAGAGTTCAGGCAATGTTTTATCGGAAGAATCAAGAAGAGGAATGCCATTAAGAAGTTCTGGTGAATGGTCAGTAGCTGCCTGGTTTCCCATGGATGGAAGCATGTTAAAGGGGTGGTTTTTCTGCCAAAATCCTTGATTCTGAAATGACTGTTTTTGATTATCCTGCAGTTGCCTAAGAATCATTTGCTGCTGCATGAGTTGCATGTCGTTAATGCCAGACTGCTGCCTCTGGAAAGATTGCAGTGCACCATTAGGATGACTACCCATTTGACCTTGACCGCCAAAAGAATTGAAATTTACAGGAGATTGAACATTTGGAAACATTCCAAAATCTTTCTTTTGCAGAGTGGTTCCATTTCTATGATGAGACACAACTGTGGATAAATCTGAAGATGTTACAGTATTCTGATAAGAATCACCATCCAAGCCCAAGAAGTTCGCTTCATATCGCCTTGCAGATGCATGCCCTTGCATAAGGCCATTCAGAGCTCCCTGCTGATTCCGAATCTGGCTTCCAGAAACCTCAGAACTTAAATTAAATTGTGCAGCATTCAAGCTATTTACTGCTTGGAAAGATGGAATGCTATGTCCGTTATCAATATTGGCTGTAGACCACAAAAATAGAAAGATGGACAGGGAAGAAAATTTTAGGAAGGGAAAAAAAGAAAAAGCATATCCCTTTAAACTAAAGCCTTAATTTCAAGCCAAGAACATATATGTAATTGAGAAATATGAATACAAAATGATTTAGTACCTGGTTGTGGCACACTGTAATTCCTTACATTAGAAATTGGAGGAAACCCATTTCGAGTCTGGCTCCCAACCCAAATATTGTTACTTAGACCAGGCCAATTCTTGTCTACAGTCTTAAAGTGATGCTGTTCCTGGGATAAGTTCTCCTGGCCAAAGGAATTATGAACCTTGTCTCCAACTCCGTTGCCAGGCATAGAGAATCCAAAGAATTTTAGCCAAAAAGATTCAATAGATGAACCGCCTATAACCAATCAGATTGAGGTCTGATAGCTCCAGTTTATCATAATTTAATATAGTATAATGCAATCAGTTTGATGAAACCACTTCCTTTCTCTTAATAGAGTATAAATCCAATAATGGTATCCCCATAAGAGAAACGTCATCCTGCAATGGACCAGCCAGCCTAAGAATGATTCTAGAAAGAAAAAAAGGTGGCAGAGACCCTGAAATGAATACCAATCGGCTGGAAATTATAAACAAACATCTCATTCCATGTATACTATCGTAGGTATGCCAAAAAAAGACAATAATGCAATAGCAATACTACAAAAAAATGAAGTGGTGGCATTATTTGGTAGGAGAATTATATATATAGATTCTCTGTTTTAGTAAAGGGAAGATTTTAAGCAAGGTCAAGCGCTGGATTAATTTCCTCTAAACCAGCAATCCAACCCCTTATCTCGTGCACAAGTACTAGAAAAAGTCTCCAGGAAGAGTAAGTAATATTTACAAAAATAACTTCAAAGAAATATTAAACAGATACCACTAAGCATTCAAACAAGTTTAAAGGAAGACCATGAGATTCACAGTTTCTAAGCTATAAGCTGCATTTTGTTAACAATTTTTGCATCAGCTGATGACAGCAAGCATTCCTCATTTATATACAGCTTTCATCTCATTCCATGTATACATATGAACCGAGTAATGCATAATCTCAAGAACCTCAACTAACCTGCCCAACTATGGTATTGTGCCAGAAACAGCAAACAAAATTAAAATGTTCTCCCGGCAGTTAAAGAGGGCAGCACTGGTTGAAAATTAATAGATTCACGGATGAATACTATCAATTTGGTAGCATTAATTATAGAAAGTTTGTATCCCAAATTATCTGACCGCAGACACACTACAGAATCGTCCAGTGGTATGGAGACAGGAGAACACCTCACCCAACAAATAATCGATACAATGTCGGAATCCCGTACGTATAGCACCAGAAGCAAGAGATCGGAAAACGCCACAGCACAATTACACCACAAAAAGTCCCCTCTATACGAGAAAAAATGTACTTTAGACTGAATATTGCAATTTTCAAGACAAGAAGCTCAAGCGCCAAACTCAAACATGATGAAAAGACAAAAGAGGGGCGCTCACGGTGAAAACGAAAAACCAAAATTAGGGTTCCAGAGGAGAACTATGGACTTACAGTGGTCGGGCACCCCGTTACAGCTCAAAGATCGATCCAAAAAGACAGAGGAGACGTGAATTACGGGCGTCCGAATCTACGAGAGCATAGAAGACAGGCAGGTAAGAGGAGCTGCTGCTACTGCTGCCGCTGAGAGAGATAAAGTGATCAGCTTCAGTGCGAAATTTTCAACGAACTGAGCATTGAGGAACAACAGTCAGGTCCGGGTCCGAGGCAGGAGGTCTGGAGTACGGTCAGGTAGTGGTTCGGACACGGAGCTATTTTTGAGAGGGTATGAATATAATACGGAGGGCGCTGGAAGAGAGGTCGGTCATTTGGTGAAGCTTCAATCAAACGGTGCCACGTGGAAGACGGTCAATCCACGTCACTGCCGATGGGCTTTTACCGATGATAAATTGAAAACATATGGGCTCTTTCTATATTTATTATTATTACATTAAAAGTAATAATATTTTATTTATATATATATATTATATATTATATTTTAATTAATAATTTATATAATTTGCGATCATATATATATATATATATATATATATATATATGCACTCCGCCTCTCACTCTTCTTCCTTCCACCACCAACATCCCCCTCCTCCGCCGCCATCGCTTCTATCATCCACAGCTTGATCCCCTAGCTCTCCGCCGCGGTCAGACGGCTCGTCATGTCGGACGAGGAGCATCATTTCGAGTCGAAGGCTGATGCCGGGGCCTCGAAGACTTATCCTCAGCAGGCCGGCACCATCCGAAAGAACGGCTACATCGTCATCAAAAACCGCCCCTGCAAGGTGCTATTCTGGCTATTGTTTGAGGGTGTATTGTGTGATCTATCTGTTTGTCCTAATTTTTGTGTTGATCTTCCGTATGACTTATCATAATTTTCCTCTATGGCTTCGAGTGAATCAGACGTGCTCTGTGGTAATTGAAGGGAAAATACAGTGCTTATGGATTGAATATGCTTCGATCAACTATCTGTTTGAATTGTCAGATTTTGTTTGAATTTCTTAGGTAATTCACGAACCTTAAAAGAGCCAATTTTAATTGGTTAGGGATAGATACGAGGTTGATTAACTGAGCCATGTTTGCTATATATTGTGTCGCGGTCAGTGACCCTCACGACAGTAAAAAATTGGATATTTTCACAGAAGCGATTATTTTTTTCTATAAGCGGTGTTCTACTCGCTCTCATCGTCCCTCTGATGTAGGAATTTTCAGTTAGAAACGATGTAGAGTTGTTCTTGTGTGACTGAGTTTGTTCATGTATCCATTCTATTTATTTCAGGTAGAAAAATTACCCTATTGCGTGAAATTTCTGCACTAGACCAATATCTACATTTCATTTTGTCTACACATGGGATCACGAGCTTTATGGCTCTTTCGTGCTTTGCTGCTAACTTATCAGCTGTTGTGATTTGCACTAGTCATCTCTTCCCCTACTAGATTCAGTTGACACGAACTATCCTATCATTGCAATGTCCTCAATTAAAAATTGTCTATCCATTGCTTTTTGGAAGTCTTGTGGCATCTCTCACAAGGAACAAAAATTAAGAGCATTTTGCTCGTTACTCTGGATTGTTGAATTTTCATGAATCTTCTGACAGGTGGTCGAAGTTTCCACATCCAAGACTGGCAAGCATGGTCATGCTAAGTGTCATTTTGTTGGAATTGATATCTTCAATGGCAAGAAGCTTGAAGATATTGTCCCTTCATCCCACAACTGTGATGTATGTTTTCATAATATCCGTCAAGTCTTGTTCCCATTCTCTGAACCCAAGACTATCTTGTGATATCGCTATCCACATCTGATTTCTCGCTTTTTGTAGGTTCCCCATGTGACTCGCATTGACTACCAGCTTATTGATATTTCTGAGGATGGATTTGTGCGCCAATTCTTTCTCCCCTCTCCCCACCTCGCTTATGCTGTTTTTTATGGATTTGAATACATTTTTTTCAGGTGAGCCTTCTGACTGACAGTGGTGGCACCAAGGATGATCTCAGGCTGCCAACTGATGAGAGTCTCTTAGCTCAGGTTAGTTATATCATTTAAGAATGATCAATAGCTCTTCTCCGTTTCATTATTTTTTATTCATATATTTCTGGTGTGGACTTGCATTCTTTGGTTGAAATTACAGATCAAGGATGGTTTTGCTGAAGGAAAGGACTTAGTTGTGAGTGTTATGTCCTCCATGGGAGAGGAGCAGATTTGTGGTCTCAAGGATATTGGTCCCAAGTAAATAGCACCTCCATAATCTGGCATATTATTTATCCTTAAGACCTGAGGCCATGTACTCTGTTATTTTACACAAGATTATGAGGATTGATGTTTTTTCTCCTGCTTTTGGACGTATAATTGTGTGAGCAAGTGCTGTATGCCAGATTTAAGAATGAGCCATGCTCCTTTTCTTATCGAAGGATTATTTCCTAGCATCCCAAATTCATTCTTGGTGCACTCCACAACAATTTTACTTGCTGATTCATGTGATTCGTGTTTAAATTGAGGATTTAAATGTGTACCCATTTTTCAAACATCTGCTGATACCATGTGGTGGGAATAGGATCACCACCAGTACTAACACCATGTGAGTCCTATTATTTGAGTGTTGATGAAGAACATGCATGATTATTATTGCTCCAATACTATGGATAGACTGCATTTGGGATTCTGAATCCTTTTTTTCAATGGATCCCAGCAAATTTTGCTCTACAACTTCTATGCCTCAAGGTGTAGATGAGGTTTTTGAAGGCAGCTGGGTTTTTTTGGCAGTAGAATAAGAATTTAATCATCACTATCAACAACCAGTGCAATTCTTTGTCCATAGCTAACATGAAAATGGCTACTACTAAGTACTAACATTTTGGATAAGTAAAATGAGTTAAATAATTTATAATTTTTTTAAATATAAAAGTAATGTATATGAAATTTACAAATAAAATTTCATTCTACTTATAAAATTCATAAATATAGATTTCTACATACACAAAAAATCATAAAGTTAATAACCACTATTTAAATTTAGTCAATATGTGTATATATATATATATATATGAGGCAGGTTGGTCATGAGAGTATATCATGGATAGATGACCATATTTTTAACATTGTAGGCATCTGACTGACTGCTGGATTGGCCCGTTCTTGGCATTCACCGGAATAGCTGAGGACCCTCTGGAGTGGAATACAAACCCATTGGCCTTAAACCCAAAAACCATCAATTCTCTTGCAGCCAAGCTACGAGGCTGCTGCAGAAAAAAAAAGAAACTAATATCGATCAACTGCACTAAAAACCCTATCCATGCTAATGAAGTTTCTTATATTAATATACCAGCTATTCTAGTGTAGCTAGGGATATTGTTATATTTATCATCACCTGGAGTTGGGTTTGGAGGGTTGCAGTTAAGTAGCTCACGAAGCTTTCATCGTCATACTTCCACGAGTCGCTGTAAACTGGCATCAGGTAGTTGTTGATGAAGTCGTTGCTGCCTAGAGCCACTATGTATCTGGACTCTTGGAAGATCTATCTTCTTCAGTATCAGGTCTCCGGGGAAGACCAGAAGTGAGTATATATAACTGTATAAAGGGTTCTACATATATTAAAAAGTATGTTCCAGTTTCGTTCAGGATTCCTCCTCCTCCCTCAAGGACGGATCTAGGAATGCCGGTGGTCTAGGGAGTCGCATCTGCAGATCGAATATTATAACAACTTGCAATCTGCAGAACGTCAGCGACTGGAGAGAGTCCATTGCCAAAGTCGATTCCACACCATGGGAAGCTTACCTCGGCGAGGCTCCTCGAGAGGTAATTGTTAATGCATCGATTCCATGGCTTACAGTAAATGATGATGATGATATATGGAACCGTCAGTCTTGGTGCAGAAATTCATCATTTATAATAAGCTAGGGTTGATAGCAGCTTCTTTAGGGCACAGAAGCAAAACAATTTCTTAGGGTTAACATGATCGATGATGGAGATCATCTACCATAAATCATTAAAGAAAAAGACAGTCACACTGCATTAAATTTCACATCCTAACAATAAGGAAGATGAACCACAATGTTGAGTGAAGAGAGAAACATCACTCAAAACAATAGATAATCATTCAACAATGATATATCCGTCGCATCGCCTTCATTGTCTTCTTCCCGAGCGCGGGAACTGCTGCTGCACGATCCTGTCTCAGACCCACCTGCCATGAGCTTTCTCTTCTTATAATTGGCCTTGAAGCAGTATTGTCTCAGCCTCTTCGTCTTGTCGTCAAGATCCAAATCCGGCACACCTTCCAATCGCTTCTTCTCCCTCTCTAGTATGCTTACAATTTTCTTCATTCTCCCTTCATCCCCTCCTTCCATCCTCTGAAAAAACTAACCAGTTAGTCCCTGGAAGATTTCAGACAAAATATGAACTGATCGGTTTCTAGAAATGTAACA
Source organism: Trapa incisa (assembly GCA_030064435.1). Lineage (NCBI taxonomy): Eukaryota > Viridiplantae > Streptophyta > Magnoliopsida > Myrtales > Lythraceae > Trapa > Trapa incisa. The sequence continues at coordinate 14,503 of JASJPY010000194.1, forward strand.
GTTTGGCTATCTCTAAGAGAACTGGGGATCGATAGAGGACATTACCATGACATTCTCGATGAGCGTCTGGAGGCTCATCAGTTTCCGGTGAGGCCACCTGCCGATCCCCAGTTCGCGACATCTCTTCTTCAAGAGCGTCAGCCCAATATTGAGCTCCTTTGCTGCCCGAGTAATTGGCATATAGAAAAACTCGGATATGGCTTCCCTTGATAAAAGCTCTGACCTACTGCTTCCATTCCTGCTCTCCAATCTTGTGCAATACTGCCTTGTGGATGATCTCCTGTCCAACGCTGTAGTGGTAACCTCGGTATCTTCTTGTCTAGTGGATGCTTCAATGAAAGTGTCGTAGTTCTGTAACATCTGAAAAGCGTGACCGCTATGTTGGTTGAACTCCGTGTTTGATGTCAGTGCGTGGGTCGGGTCCCACAAGGTAGTGGCTCCAAGAGAACTCATCTCTGCAACAAGAAAGAAGGTTTTCAACTGAACAAGACTGCATTCACGAGTCAATAATTAGGGAAAAAAGGATCTGCAATAACAACAACACCAACCTTGGAATAGATACTGGTCATCTTCGATGGAACGCGGCAGCATTACCGTCGGACTAGAACCAGTATCAGTTTCCAACCCTATTGATGACAGCATTAACAGAGAATGTTCAGTGTTAATCACCGCACTCGGAAAGGGAAAAAGCACTCATTAGACAGGGAAAGGAAGAAAGCACTCATTATACAACCTTGGATTAGAAACTGGTTGTCTTCTAGTGGAGGCGGCGGAGGCAGTGGTGCCAATGGAATAGAACCAGTACCCGCAAGTGCCATTGACGATTCATCCCAGGTGGTGAACATTCCCTCATGTTGCGAGCCTTTGATTGTATGATGGAAGTTTTGCTCTAGGTGTGGTTGCCTGGCCAATATCGGCAGATTGATATGCCGGTCACCGGGCATTATGATTGGCATCACCAAATCACTAGGAGCTGCATAAGGTTCAGTATGGAACGGGGAGTGAAAATAGCTGTACTGCTCCTGCGGAGGTTGAAGATCAGAGGGCCACACGCAATTCCAGTCAAACTCTGAGAACACGCCATTACTGTAATATTTGCAGCACAGCATGCATACAACAGTGTCAGTGTCCACTGAGAAACAGAGAGAGAAGAAGAAGAAGAAGAAGAAGGAGACAAATACGAGAAGAAAATAGTCGATGAACACCTCAAGTCAAGAGAATTGAAGTTGGACATCGAATTGAAGTTGGACATCTGGAAGGGTACGAAGGGGTTTTCCTCGTGATGTTCCTCCTTTGGAACAATACGACCATTTCCGACAGTAACATGAGACCTTATGGTCTCTTTGCTGGCCATAGCACCAAGAGTTTTGTGTGAAGAGAAAGGATCAATCATCGTTCAGCTGTTCACCAAAAGGGCGAGTACACAGCAGTAAGAGCCCACTCATATATGTATATATATATATATATAGATATAGATACGTACAGAGAGAGGGGAGAGAGGGGGAGGAGAGGAGAGGAGAGGAGAAGACGAGGCGGCACTGAACAACTGATTGATGACGATGATAATGAGGCATAATTAACGATTGACAATAAATTTAATAATGAATGAGGAGAGTTAAAGAGGCCTTGAAGGATGTGCGCGCCGTCAGCATGCATGCATGACATTACACGCATATACATTACATAGACGTAAGTATAAACAGAAATCACATATGGGCCCCATCATTTAATCCTAGCACTACACTTCTTTCCTTGGATTTACATGACATTACTATTGTTATATTATTTTCCTTATTACCATTAACGCATTATATTACAATTTATTTCAAATGGCTGTCTACTTACTTGTCTTTTGAAACCATAATTGTTATCTACCACATTGAAACAAAGATTTCCAAGACACATAGCTACATTATATTTTCTCCATTACTTACAAATTGCTGTGTAATTGTCACTTCTGTGTAAGAAATGTAGCCTGTTATATAACAACACCATTCCTATATAAAACCCAATAAGGTTGCTTTGGTTTGTGGTTATAGCCCTTAAATGACCATTGATTCATTTCTAATAAATGAATGCACGAAAAACAACTTCAGTTACAATGGCATTTATCTGGGCGCCCCCATCTCTTCATCTTAGTACAACAATTACTCTTAGTGGGAAGGTGAAAATTGCAGATGAATTCAATACCTCGTAAATCATTCATTCCTGTAGTTAGTACATGTGAATTGAATGAACCGATTATATCAAAGCTTCCACACCTATGTGCAAAATTCTAGATTCCGGTGGACTTGGATTGGAAATCTTTTGGGCAAGAAACCCGCATTCAAAGTTGGCAGGCCATCTTATTCGACGCCCTTTTGCATAATTGAATAAATGTTTGGAGACAGGTAATTGTTCATGGAATTCAGAGCCACCAAATAAATGCCATGGGAATAAGGTTTTATCCACATTGAAAGAACAACGATTCCCACATAGCCCCATTGAATTTCAGTGCATTCTAGTGATCTAATATTATATTAAATCATATTGAAAGTTGAGAACTAGTTATATATATATTTAAAATCAATTAATTGTAATATGTGAAATACTTTTAATTATATATATATACATAATAATAATTTATTTTATATATTTTATATAAAGTGGGATTGATATTTTCAACCGTCTCTTTAATTTATTTGGAGAGTATTATCAAACACTTATTTCTTCCCAAAATCCTAAATAAATAGACCAAGATTATGTTATGCTCAAGGAAGCATGTGGTCTTGGAGAGACATGCATAAACATTGTCATATTATATTATTTTCTCCATTACCATTAACCTATTATATCATAATTTTTTTTCTACTAGTTATTTGTGTGTAAAGATTGTATCATTTTTAAATGGGATGACCAATTAATAGATATAGATATAGATTATAATAATTATTAAATTAATCTACCTAATGATATCACCATTTCTTTTAAATGGTTGTCTATTAGTCTTAGTCTTCCGGGTTTAAGAATTATAGCATCTTTTCACTTAAGTAAAGGAGTAACATTTGGAGGCAACTTGTGTTGAGTAAACTTGCCATTACCCACCACAAGAAACAATCTCTAACAAAAATAGATGAAATCTGCATAAAACCAAATAAGGTTGCTTTGGTTTGTCGTTATAAATGATCATTGATTTTATTTCAAATAAATGTATGCACGAAAAACTTTAGTTACAATGGCATTTATCTGGGCGCCCCCATCTCTTCATCTTAGTACAACAATTACTCTTAGTGAGAAGGTGAAAACTACCGGGTGAATTCAATACCTCGTAAATCATTCATTCGTGTAGTTAGTACATGTGAATTGAATGAACGATGATATCAAAGCTTACGTGCAAAATTCCAGATTCCGGTCGACTTGGATCTTGGAAATCTTCTGGTTCTGGGCAAGAAATCCACATTGAAAGTTGGCATGTCATCTCATTCTTACTTGTTATTTGAGTAACACGACCCCCTTTTGAATAAATGTTTGCAGACAGTTAATTATTCATGGAATTCAGAACCTCCAAATAAATGTAAATGCCATGGGAATAAGGTTTAATCCACATTGAAAGAACGACTATTCCTAGAGATCCCCACTGAATGATTTATTATTATATACATTTTTATATAATATGGGATTGATTTATTTTATACATAATAATAATTAATTTATTTGATATAACGTGGAATTGATATTTTTCAACCATCTCTTTTCCTATCAAACACTTAGTTCTTCTCAAAATCCTAAATAAATAGAACAAGATGATGTTATGTTGACTGTGAATGGATCCAGCAGGTGGTCCTAGAAAGACATGCATAAACCTTGCGTGTTTTTCAAGTCAAAATTAATTTCTGATTTGTCAAACAAAATTTCAGGTGTCTCTTTTTTCCCATTGATGGTGATGAAGGGTGATTTTTCTTCAGCCTATCTCCTTCTAGCAAGTTACTTTGATTTGTTATTTCCAATAAAAGAAACTTACTTTGATTTGTCCTCATCACTCGGCAGAAAAGCAAGTAGCAATATGATGATGGCATGTCCTTTTCCTGACTTCATCTTTCAATATTTGGAAGGAAGAAACAGAGAAAAACAGTACCTTGGTTGCTTCTATAATTATAATCATCTTCTATAGCCTATGAGCAGCAGTTCAAATATTGGGGAAAGAAAGAAGGCCACTCCAACAAGCTAAATAATAGAGCTTGGAAGTCTAAACTCTCAGCCATTACTGTAATAATTGCAGCACGGGCTGTCAACATCCTACCGGATCTCACCCATCATCATCTATCTTCACATCTTCATTATTTGATAGTGCAAGTTTTTTTTGTACTTAAATATTAAAAACATATAACATTCAGTATAATATTTTTAATATATAAAATTAAAAAATACTTTAAAATATATAAAATTGAAGTGATAATATATACATATAGAGAGAGAGAAGAGAGAACTAATATGACATTTTTCCCTTTGTATTTATTATTATACATGGGACAACAATAGACAGCCATAGATGCAGGCCTGTAAATCCACTTCCTTCCCCCCTATGCCTTCTTTCATCTATTATATAGATCCTTCCTTCATCGGCATTTTTTGAGCTCTTCCTATTCATAGAGGGGGCTTGGGCCTAGAATTCATGGCATAAATCAACTGTTGGGTCATCATGGAACGAACTCTTCAGCTTGGCCCGAGATGAAGAACTCGAAGGATGCAGATAAAATCAGCAAATGGGACTGATGTCAATTTGAAAGGACAGTCGAAAGGATGCAGATAAAATCAGCAAATGAAACGATGGATAGAGAATCTGAGTCATCCATCACCGACACCTCTCTCTCGACACGAATCATTCAAATTCTTGGAGTATGCAGTTATCACAAGAAGCTCTTTGTTTTGCCCACTTTTGAACCCATAAAACTCAACCTGCCTAAAGTGATATTCTCAATTAGGCATTTTGTGCCATCACCCACCATCACTCTCAAATCAGTACTTGGATTCTTTGCCCATAAATATCCCATCTGTGAAATGGTCTGGTATATGCTTTAAAGTGCACAAAAACACAAGAATTAGATAAGATGTAGGTTGTGGGGGGCTTGTTGGAGAGAATATGATGTTTCTAGCCCTAAATGAACAAAGGCAATATATAAAACCGATTTATTCATTGGCCGCTGTAGCTCGGTCGAGTATACTCACAGACAACCTCTGCACTGTCGAGTTCTCTCCGGTGAAAGCTCCGGTGGCAACCACAGGCGGCGCAGTTTAAGGCATCGTCGCTCCCTTCCTCTCCGCTGGCCATGAATTCTCTGCAGCCATCAAGAGCGTATCCTCCGATGCTGGCAGCATGATTCTTCTGGCACTCGCCGTACCGCATGGATCTGATGACCGCCGACCTCGTCAACCCATTAAACCTCCTCACCACTACCCGCATCTTCTTCATACTGTATCAAAAACAGAGGTGAGAAACCCTGAGTGAGTTGAGAATGAGCTGTGAAGAGGAAGAGGAGAAAAAGAAGAAGGAATAACCTTTGAGTGGCTACAGAAACCCTAACCCTAGATAGTGGCTATATTTTAAAAAATGATCAATGTGGGAGTTGGAAAGAGGCCCACCCATTGAGCACACTCCCACCATTATCATTTTCCCTATATCCTACTAAATATTATTATAATATAAAGTTATTTAGATAATTTTTAGTTTTGAAAATTATTTATACATATTCATTTTTCTCTAAAATTTTTTTTACTAATTATTTTTTATTTTTTACTAAATAATTCTGATATATTTAAAAATATAAGTTTCATTTATTTTAAAATAATTTTAAATTTATATTTTTAATTATAATTACAATGGATTGAACCGAAAATACCATTTTAAGCATGTAGAATTTAAAATGATAATATTGAAAGAATTAATTGTTAAAATGGTAGAATTTGGGTGTAAATATTTTTTAAAATATAAAATCAATCATATTTTTTATTTAACCGCCAATATAATAGACAAATTGAATAACTAGTACTAAAACTAGTGATGTTAATGTAGCACTAGAAATGATTTAGTATGGTTTAAAAAGATCACATATATGACATGCAAATGACAATGCAATAGAAGTAATTTGAATCCCATAATCCAAATTACATGAGGGTAAACTTTGAACCACCATGTTACCTCTAATGATGATCAATACTTCTATTTACAATAAAGAGTTGTGTATTTAATGTTTTTTTGCCAATGAATGCCTCATATTAAGTGATAATATTGAGAGGATGGGCCATCTACAAAAGTCTGTAATTGTTTGCCTAGTTGCATATATACACCATTTCCTAGTCCTTTTATTTTCTTTATTTAATGATGGCTTCATGAGATGCACTATACACATTTAATAAATATTGGAAGAAATTAAAGAAGGGAGGTAGTAAAGTGGAACATGACGTTTTCCATAGAGCTCCAATGGCAAAGTTGCCCTTGAGATAGGAAATGTTTGCAATATATTGTTATAAATGAGTGTTAGATGTTTTAAATTATTACTAAATATTTGATTTTTGTACAATTCTATTTATTACCAAATATGTTAACGTGGCAAAGATATATTGATATGATAAGATGGTCCAACTAACTAGTAGAATTTGATGGTACATGTGGTCCAAAGTAGCTTAGGCATAACATAGCATGGAGATGCAAAACATGGCCTTATCATGTTAAACCACATGTATCTAAAGTACAATTTAAGAATGAGTTTAATATTGTAGTAGAATCAAATATTTATTATTAATTAAGTAGAATATTTTAAAGCTATTTTTTTTGGTTTATATATGATATATATATATATATATATGTGATGATCTCTAACTTGGAAGCTTTACAAATATGCATTATTTGAAGGGTTTTGTAAGAGCAAAATTATCTTATTCATCCCTAGGAAAATAATATAAATATGAAACCAAGTAACTAGTACAGATTTAAAACATATTTTATAAATAACCAACAAAATAGAATGCCATGATTTATTTAGTCCATATTTTCACAAAAATAATGGGATGTAGATGGATTGAAATGAACAATAGTATCAATATTATTCAACTCATTCTTCAATGCTAGTTAACATATATATAGGAGTTGACCTATATATATATATATATATGTGTGTGTGTGAAATCCAAGTAAAATTAATGAAAATTTAAAAGAAAACCAAAATAATAATTGGGAAATGAATGAGGATGGGGTGGATCCCCACTGCATCCATAGATGTGTATGGAGACTATGAGTTGTCATGCCATCTTTTGTATTTGCATAGAGTAAGTACTACATTAATACACTCTGCAAGGCAGGATGCCATTACTTCTCTATGCCACATATATTTTTCACTTGCTAGATGATGGCCCACATATCAAATTAGTATTTGAAAAAATACCCACCAAAAAAGCATATACAAAAAAAATGTAATTCATTCTTTGATATAAATATTTAATTACTCGTTGCAATTCAATTGAAGTAAAGTTATTATATAAAATCAATAATATATTCTCTTCATTTTATAACAAAAAGAAAAGAAGAAAACTCTCTTTATATATAGATCATCAACATCTATTCATATTTCCTTTCACTTGCCTTCCATTTGGTCTACTAAGTATAGGTCAAGTAGTCGCTTAGTCCTAGTGGGCTATCATTCTCAAATTAAATCAGTACTCATTGCCATGAATGATGATATGAAGTTGTGGAGAGAGTGATAGAGGTCCAATATGGACTAATCATACCAAGTTTTGCAAGATGCCCACAAATAAAGCCCCTACAAATTGTAGTTTATCTTTTAGGTAGGACAATATGGAAGACTTCCTTTGTGGCCTATGCTTTTAGGCTATTCTAGGTCTATGACCCAGGTACTCCTTTGTCTGTCTCTACTCATCAATTCTTCTCTTTATTAACTAATTAGTAATGGATGGATCCCTCCATCCCAGTCTTTAAGCTAACTGGAGATTTGGGATCTAACAGTGAGTTTGTTATTAGTAGTGCATCAGCTGGTTCGGATTGTTGACCAAACGGTCAACATGGGTGCGACCACAGTGGTCCAATCAATGGCAGAAAGGTGTAGAGATGACTCTGCAGGTGGCTTTACTATCAGACAATAGGAAGAAGACAACGACAAATGAATTGAAGGCGGAAGCCCGTGGACTTGTTTTCCTTTGTCCCATTTTTTCTGTCTGTGAAGATTCTGACTGAAGCTGACCAGCACTCATGTTTTTACCCAGAAAAGAAGGGGAAAAGTTATTGATCTGGTGATTCCATTTCCCTCTCCTTTTCCCTTTTCTCCTTGGAATCTGCTGCTGGGAGGCAAATGGAGCAGAGCAGGCTGCTGAGAACAAAGGTGGGATCTTTCACACAAGAAGTAGCTGCATCATCATTTATGAGTCTCACTGTGTTAGGGCAGCGCTAACTGTGGATGAATTGGCCTCGTCTCATGTCGGCCAACTCCTTACCCAATCAAGAATCAAATTCAACCCTTCATTTTTTACTTTAGGCACATAGATTGATTGATTGATTGTGTATATTACAACTTCAGATATGTGTCACATTCACATATGTGTGAATTACTGACTAAAAACTCAATAACAAGTATATTTATTTTCACTACTATAGTAACCCTAAGTGGTGGAGGAGGAGTATATAGGTTTTGATCATAGCAATGACAAGTCATCGGCCGTTGGCAACCCTCCCTCCTCGAGTAGCCACTTCTCAATCAAATTGAGCGCAGGAGCTTCATGGTCATGCAAATCCATCCCCGCCATGGAATGATCTCCGCAGTGAGAGTGATGGGTCTCCGGGGTAAGTTGGCCGATCGTATTCTCTTCTGGTTGGGACACTTCAGAGTAGGAGCTATAGGACAGTGTTCCCTCATGATCTTCGGAGGGACTCGAACCGTTTGCCATAGACCAAGCAGCGGGAAGGTAACTGTGGTGGCCGGATCTTCGGGATTCCTGGTTCATCCACCCTCGGAGCAATCGGGAAATGTTTTGGGTGCTGGATGCATAGCTGACGGCGGATGGAGGCCGTGGAATTAGGGGTTCATGGTGGTGGATGAGTAGGTTGGAATTGGAATTAGTGTTGATGACGGGATTTGAATAGTGATCAACAGATAAGGCGGCGTGCAGGGCTTGTTTGGCCATTTGGATGTCTTCTTGCAGGGTCCTCTCCCACTGACCCCGGGGGATGTTTGATTGAGAATTTGTGAGCTGATGGTGCTGACTATCGGGACCAGCATCGAGCTTCCTCAGCTTCTTACTCAAGTGATTGTTCCAGTAATTCTTGATGTCATTGTCGGTTCTCTCTGGAAGGTATGATGCTATAGCTGCCCATCTAAAGGAGGAAGAGCAATAAGGAAACTAGTATTAGATATCTGAAAGGTTCCCACATGAATTCCATATCTGATCTCTAACTTATACCTATTGCCAAGAAGGGCTTGCAGGTGGATTATCATCCTGTCTTCCTGATCTGAGAAGTTGCCTCGCTTGATGCCTGGACGGAGATAATTTGTCCAGCGGAGTCTACAACTCTTACTGCATCTAAGCAAGCCTGTAAAAACAAGACAAAATTAATTAAATTGGAAACCCTAGACAACCATATAAATGAGATAAAAAGCAGGGTATAGAACAAACCGGTATTAGGGGGGATGGATTTCCAATTCCCGGGACCGTGCTCTTGAATATAGGAGACGAGGATGATGTCTTCTTCAGGCGTCCATGGCCCTTTCTTCAGCATGTTCTGGTGGTGATGAGAGGAAGGTGGTCTTCTCATATCTGATGTGATTATGCTTGAAGTAGTAAGATCAGTTGGATAAGGTTTCTCTCTTCCCTTTAGTATTGATTGTTCCAAGAGTGCAGAGGTGAAGGACTATCTTTCACATACACTCATATATATATACACACAGGCAGACACAAATGGGGATAAGGGTCTATGGAAAGTGGTAGTAGAAGAATTCAGCAAAGAAGTGAGATTGGTTTTCTTGTGCATGGGCAAGTGGAAAAAGTCAAACCCCATACAAAGAAGTGTGTTTTCTTCGAACTTATCTAGAACCATGTCGACAACACATTGTGTGTACCAATTTCTGCCAGTGCTGGTTTCCTCACACTACTTGCAGTCCTAATTTAAGGATTGATGGAATGTGTAATTCATTGTGGAGTGGTACCACAATTCCACGTACACACCAAATAGTGATTTCATATTAAGGACTCTCCTCTCTCCCTCAGCAGGAAGAAAGTTTTGATATTGTCCAAAGTCGTGTGAGGACCAAAATTTGTGCCTTAATTTCCCATTTGCCCATGGCATGAATTTCATCCACCTTGATACTGATATGCTGTGATGTAATAAATAGCCTGAAGATGTGACCACACGGATGGGCTACGGCGTTGAAATCTCCTCTCCCTCGGGGGTTTGTTGTATGTGCAACTTGAATGCCCAAAGTTGCAGGAAATCTTATTAATGCCCATCAGGACTTTCACGTGTAGATGAAGCATAAACTTTTGGTGTCACCCTCTTCATTCATCGTCAAAAGGTTGGGAGGGCATCATTTAGTGGATCCAACAACCTGCTCAGATGGTCAACTTGCCTAGCCACCACGGTTCATCATCATCATCATCAAGTTGTTATGATCCGTGTGAAATTCCAGCTTGCAGGCAAGTCTCAAATGGTATCTCCTCCCACGGTTTAGCCATTTCTCCATGCAACAACATGGAAACAGTTGCACTTGAAAAAAAGGTGAGGCAATGAGGGATGGGATCCAGATACCATTTGCAGGTCATAATTATATGCGCAATTTGATATCACTGGTGATGAATTTGTTATGCCAATGGATTCTCCATGGCCCAGATGAGAAACCTCTTCCCTGGCATCGGGATGTCGACGGAGCAGACTCCGACGCTGTTGCATTTCCAGTCAGGTAAGCTGTCCAACATCGCGCAAAAAAAAAAAGAAGCAGGAGAACACGGCGCTGGAGTTATCGGAGGCCGACCATGAGGACAGCGTGAACCGAAAGTGTAGGTCCGATCAGCAGGATCTCTCACAGCAACAACTGGGAGCTACCTCGTTCAACCGACCGCAGGAGGCAACCCCGCCGACCAGATCCCGTGTCGAATTTCTGAATGGTCGCGAACCCAAACAACCCTCAAGCCAAATTTATTATTTATAGTATAATTTACTATTTTTTTATAATTATTTTACCATACGCCCGGACCAATACCTGATCGGATCGGATCAAAACGGTGTGACCCGAATTAAATATCAAAATTTGGGGCCGGAGCCGATTTGCCTCAGAGGTCAGTTTTATAAGCAAGCCCTATGGATGGGCCCTTGAAGTATAACTCTCCTTCCTATCCGATCCTATCCTATCCTACCCGCTGTAATTTTTCTTTTCATTGAATAATAATGAAGGGATCCATTTAGCACGTTACTGGGCATGCAATTAGGCTTTGATTGATCATTAAACAAATAAATCAACATCTCTTGCAACATTTGTGCATGCATGAATATATAGTCACTCCAATGTGGAGGAATCTTCCAGCATATTCGGTACGCCCAACATTTATGAAGATAGATGCTTGAATACTCTCAATATTTTTCCATAAAAATTGATAAATGCACATAAATAAATATTATATATGATTATTAGTGCTATCAATTTTAAGTATAAATTATTCTAATATATTATTTACCCACAATTATTTTTAATATTATATAAAATCTAATTAGAGATCTACTTTTATTTTTTCTTTTTGTGCAACTTGAAAAGGAGTTACAAATAAATAAATGAATTTTAAGGTAATAATGTATTTATTGGAAATTTTTATATAATAATAATATTTGTTGATCACCGACATGGGACGATAATTTCCGCAATTAAAAAGGAACCATAGTACACTTTTTTATTACTTACAATAATAATACATATTAATAGGGATTTTTTAATTCAGAAAATGAAATTTCCTGGCTGTCCGTTGGATCGGATCGGAGTCACGTGCGCCTCGATCTGCATGCTTCAATACGATTCATTGTATCCTCCTCGTTAATACCCATCGTACCTTGGCATTTATTAATTATCTTAACACTTAGATTATCGAGAGCCTAATTTCTGGTAAAATAAAATTACGAATTATTATATATTAGTTTGTCTTCTTAATCCATTAGAAAAAGTTGTTTAAATTTTCATTAATTCCGATATAAATTAATTAGGATTTTTTTATTGAAATAAATAATTTATTAAAATATTGGAAATATTAGAAGAGTAGGATGGATCTAATCTATCACACAATATGAATAGTGGACACATTGCAAGTACGTGCATTTAATAAAGTATTGAGTAATCTTGTGATCATCTATCTATCTGTTACCCTTAATTAATTAAGACCAATTAGCTATTTTTGTCAGAGGATCCTAAGCATATTTAACTTAATAAATTGCTTTATTTAACCCATTGCTTCCTGCTCTCCATAATTCCATTCTCTATATGCCTCCAAAGCAAGTCGGTTTCCTATGTCTTTATATATACATATATATATAAGTTGGGAGATTCCACGTCTCCTTCCAAGTGTTCATACGAATCTCTCTCTAGCCTTACCAATAGCTTGATGGTCTTTATCTTCTACTACCCTCTCGTCTCCAGAGCTTAGTAGCTTTCCTTGAGCTTCGGCTTCTTCCAATTTTGATATAAAACTAAAAGAACATATATACATATTATATATATATATATATTCACATACATCACATCATTGTCATTCATCATCATGTCCAGCAGAAGATCTAGATCCAGGCAGCCAGCAAACCCAGGTATCAGCGACGACCAAATCATCGAGCTTGTCTCCAAGCTCCAACAGCTCCTTCCTGAACTCCGACATAGGAGATCTGATAAGGTACGTCTTGTTGTATTTGTTATGGAAAATTTTTATCTCTCAAGATCTCTTGAGTCTCATCTTCAACCTTGAGCTTTCCTTGCTGGTGAACACTTTTGATAGAAGCCCCTACCAGTTGTCCCTGAACTAGGGTTCTCATGCAGATGGCTTATGAACGTCATCTGATGTTGACGAAAAGAGATGGAAGAATGGAATCAAATAATGGTCAACTACTTATAAACTTTTTGTTACGATTATTGATTTTGTTGTTCGGACCCGCATCAGGTTTCAGCAAGCAAGGTTCTACAAGAGATGTGCAACTACATCAGGACCCTGCATCGAGAGGTTGATGGTCTCAGCGACCGGCTCTCCGAGCTACTGGCGACAAGCGACACTGCCCAAGCTGCAATTATTAGAAACTTACTGATGCAGTAAAACCAGACAAGTACTAGTTAGAATCAATCCCTAACTAGCTAGTATTATAATAAGAGGCCACTTCCCAGTATCAAAAGAGAACGGCATATCCATCCTTTGCTTTATATATATATATAGTGTGTGTGTGTTTAATCAGGTGTTGTGTTCTTGGTCAATGCTTTGAGCTGATATGTATCAAGACTAATCTTCCTAATGTTTTCCTTTTTCCTGGTGCTAGCTAGACAGCCCATGAACTGAGTAATCACTGATCAGTTGTAGCTTAATGAAATTCTCGAGCATCCTTTTTTGCAAATGGCTGTGGCTCAATGACAATTTGGTCATAAGTTCACCTTCAATAACAATAACTGCTGCATATATCAGTCAACCTATGCCCGAAAAGAAAAGAAGCCATATGCTACTTGAAAAGAGAGCTTCAAAGAAGAAGCCAAGAAGGGACTGAGAAGGGGGCATGGCCATGGGACTTTAATTTATGTTCTTCCGTTTGGAATGCGGGGAAGTATGGAGGAAACTCAAACTTTGGAGTAGTTTGCTACTTCTGTGTAGGGAGAGCATGGGACTGTGCCTGTGTGTGCGTGTTTCTGCAAACCCCAATAGTTTATTGCTTCTCAGCACTATGAGATAGAAAATTAATATATTTTATTCCCACTATATCGTATTTGTAATTATAATAAATATCAACCGACCCAATTACGGAAGAGATATTAATTGATGAGATTTTTGTAATTCCCTATAACCTAGTTATTGTAACTAGTATTTTTAATTTTGTTTAATAAATATATGGTTCGTATAAATTATATTTTGATATAATAATCCCATATATATTAAATAAAAATGTAAAATGTTGTAATATTATAAATAAATATATATATCACAATAATTATCTTAGTTTTCTCAAATAATATAAAAAATCCAATTAGTAAATAATATATTTTTTCGCTTTCCAATTTTGAAATATAAAAAGGGAATATTTTATTACATGCGCTGACTCACAGGTCAGGGGATAAAGCGTGCTGCATAAAAGTGCAACCGAATACAAACTTTCAGTTCAAGGTCCGATGGTGCTTTCTAGTGGGGGATGGGTAGGGTAACAGAGACAGACAAGATTTCATAGATAACTGGATCATACTGACACTGGGCCATTAGGCCCATTAAGATTGCTGAAGGCCCAAAATGTTGAATCTGCCTAGTATTTGTTAAGCTGTAACTGAGGCTCTTTCAGGTACGGTTTTATTTTATTTTTCTCTTGAGAGCTTGGATATTGATATCCTCGTGCTGGGCCCACCGCTAGTCTTTCATTCTGCCTGCTTAGCCAGTAGAGCTGCACACTTGGAAGGAAAATGCTTCATTCATTAACCTGCTTTTGAAAATATTCTGAGTGGGATTATTTATTTATTTCCAGCATATTCTTCTTGAACCGCGACTTGTATTGCTGCAAACCACTCGACAAATCTCCCAGGGGAGGAGATGCTTTCTTATATGTATGCAATAATACAGGCTTGTGTATGTATCTAAAACTACAACTGCCTCCACAAATACTGATAAAGTTACAAATCCAAAGAGTCACTTTTTCTACATCACAAACGATTGATACAAGTATTGCACAAATGTATGCTGTACATGCTACTAGGAGAGCACATTGAATGCCTGAGCCTCGAGGGCAACCTTGATGAATACATCCTCCAAGGTCGTGTCGGTCAAGCCCCAAGCATAGACTGTGAACCGGCTCTTGGCACTCTCAACTGCATCGAACACATCTGAGATTCTGACCCCCTGTTTCGGGATCTCAAATTTCTGGGTCCCTGATATCTGATAAACCCTCTTGGCAGAAGCACAGAGCCCCTTCAACAGGTTCTCCACCTCTACCTCATGCGCTGGAGATGTCGTCATGGTGAACACGTATGATCCCCCGTATCGAGCTTTCAACTGTCACATTCCACATGAAAAGAGAATTTTCAAAGCTAGATTGTCAGACCTGTTGAGTTTCCCATTCTTTTCCTTTTAATGGTCAAGAGAAGGAATTGGATGACATGCTCTCACCTCTTTTGGGTTTCCAATACACTGCAAACTTCCATCCACAAAAATACCTAACCGATCGCACAGGACCTCTGCCTCTTCCATTGAATGAGCTAGTGAAAAGATAAACGAAACACGGGTATATATCGGTAAGGCTAATCTGTGAAAGGAATGGAATGGAAAGCAGGAAAAGTTTGCCTTCTCAAACAGAAACGATGACGTGCACTCCCTAAAAGTAGTACTAGTAAGAAAAGAGTATTTACTTGTTAAGATAATTGCTCGATTTTGCTTTGCACGCTTCACCACATTCCATAAGTTTTTTCTTGATGCAGGATCTAGCCCGGTGCTAGGTTCATCCATGTAAACGACCTGAACAATTATGGGAGAAACTATATCAGCTTTCAATTAATTTTGTTTGTCGGAAATTCCTGTGATAAGAAATAAGGTATACCTTGGGATCTCCGATGAGTGAGATTGCAACACTAAGCCTTCGTTTCATACCTCCACTGTATTTACCAGCTTGTTTGTCAGCTACACCTCCATTAAATAAGTTCACGCTCTTCAGAGATTCTTCTACCGCCTTCATCAATGAATTACAGGTGATCACAATGTAGAAAGAAAAAAAAAATTGGAGCAAATTTTGACTAAGAACAAGTAGAATGTGTGAATCCCTTACTTGTGTTAGCACAGAACCTCTAAGGTTCTTGAGTCTACCATAAAAGAGAAGATGCTCCCTTCCCGTAAGAGTTTCCCAGAGGAGGCTAGAATTAAAATTTAAAAGAACATTCTTTATGGTGAATCAGAAATTGAAATTAAAGATCATTTTTGGACAAGTAACATGAGGAATAGCATTCTTACTCATGCTGTGGGCACACACCCATATTGGTATATATGCTGTCCATTTGTGTTCTTATGTCCATTCCTTGAACATATGCTGCTCCGGATGTCGGTTTTGTGAGACCGATCATCTGTTACCAAATAAAACGGAAAAAAAAAAAAGAGGATTCATATCTTACTGATATCATAGGAACATTATGTTTGCATATTGATGAAGTTGTTCGACTATGGAAAAATCATCTTACAAGTTGCCAAGACAAACATATCATTTTTATACCTACCATATTAATGAAGGAGGTCTTGCCTGCTCCATTGGGGCCGAGCATTCCAAAGCATTCCCCTCGAGGTAGAGCAAGAGACAAACCCCTGACAGCAAATTTTTCAGGATTCCCATCTCTTCCAGGGTAAACCTTTCTAAGGTCACTGCAAATAATTGAGTAATCTGTGCTGGACTCTGCCAACAATTCTTCAACTTTCTCCCTCTGCAAAAAATTATCAATACAACTTTAGGCTATTAATCAAGTCCCATCATAAAAGCTAGCCTTCATTTTTCTTTAAATTTCAAGATAATATATATAACTTCTTCCTTTGGGGATTGATTTCTTAAGAAAACCAAGTAAAAGTTCCGAAAGTTTGTTGATGATCAGTCTTACATCAATCTTCAAGGCAATGAATGTCAATCACTTTCTTACTCTTCAGAAAATCCTTAGTGCAGGTTTTTGGTTGTGCCTAAGTAGAAATTGTCAAAATGAAACATAAGAAATCGTTACCTCTTCACTGACATCAGGTTTTTCCATTTGGACAAAAACCTTAGAACCCTGCCTCCTAAAGCTAGGCTTCCGAAAGGATGATGATTTCCTCTTGCAGAAGTTTTCCAAGAAAAAGAGAGGGCTTTTACCACTGCCTGATGATACAACCTGATCAATATAGTATGCTACTAAAAGCACCAACAACCACTCAAGAATCATGATGACTAAGACCTCCTTCATCCCATTGGAACTATCACTCAAATCACCCCATTGCATGCCTTTAGTCCCCATATAGTTTCCATTGAATGAGTATTGAGCAAACTCATATAATCCGCGGTACAAAGAGAAGGCTGGATACAGTTCCATAGCTAGTATCCCCCCTCCTGCAAGAAGAAATGGCTAATTCACTAATTTTTACTTGACTTAGGTGCAAATACTAGGAAGATTATATGGAAGATACATTTTCATCACAATCTGGCAATTGAAACAGAGAAGTTCATAATTTTCCGATTTCTTATCAAGAGAATGTGAGAATAACATGAAAGGTTACACTTTACAAAATGTGTTAAACTGCAGAATGCCTCAAGGATGGCA
Organism: Trapa incisa; assembly: GCA_030064435.1. Classification (NCBI taxonomy): domain Eukaryota; kingdom Viridiplantae; phylum Streptophyta; class Magnoliopsida; order Myrtales; family Lythraceae; genus Trapa; species Trapa incisa. The sequence continues at coordinate 32,013 of JASJPY010000194.1, forward strand.
AAACCTCTCATATTATTGCAAATATGAAAATGTTCTATTTTATGTAATTCCTTCATTTTCAAGGGAAATATGCAAAACTGGAAATAGAGTAAAATTATAGAATTCAAAGAAGATTCCCAGATTTGTGCTTCAGTGATAGCCAATAGAGCAATCTAAAAGGTGTGAACATTTTTTTTCTGAAAATTACAAAGCATGCTGCTGGGTCGTATTTCAACTAGCACATTTCATCAGAACCTTCAGATTAGATGCCATAGCTCAAAATTAAGACAATATTCAGGAAAAGAATCTTTTCTTCTCATGTTACCATCTACCTACTTGGAAATGAGGTGTCCTGCACAAATGGCTGGAATAGAAAGCCTCCAAGAAGCCCCGACCCAAAGGCACATATATAGCTTACCACTGTATTATTGAACATAGAAACAAAAACAAGGCCGGTAAGCTTATGATGTCAGATGATGATAATGCTTCTCTTCGTATTCATAAAAGCCAGACCTGCAGCTGTCTTGACATTTGAGAAGAAGGCTGCGGCTAAAAAGGCCAGTGATATTTGCAAGTTGATGAAGATTAAGTAGAACACAAACTGGATACTGTAGTCATTCATTGTGAAGAATTTCAAGCCTACAAAATTTCGTCCACATAATTACATCCTACTGAATATTAGTCAATTTTAAGGAAATTTAATAGCATGTTCATTTATACCTATAACTGAACCAAAAACCACAAAGCATAGCATGTAAAGAGCTGAGATAGCAAGAAAATAAGCATAAGAAATTAGCCAATATGGCCCATCGCCAAGTCCATGCATCTTCATCATGATCCTAAGATTTTGTTGTTTCTCATAAACCAATGCTTGCAAGATAACCTATGTATATAACATATAGAAGAGATTTAGTATGACAAACTAGAGAGGAGAATTGAATTATATAAAATATGAGTACAGTCATAGTAACTCACAGGAAAAAGCAGTATAATAACCCATGTAAAGAAGAGAGTCCCAAGCAGAGAAGATAAATCAAGCCTAAGCTTAGTGGCAGTCTTGGGCATTTCTTGGACAAATTCAAAGAGAATCTTTGTATCTGATCCTCTCAAAAACTGAAGATATGCATTTGATGCCTGTGGAAAATTATAATCTTGTAAGATTTGGCCCTACAAAGTAATGTTAGAAATTGCGTCCAGAGGTTAAAATCTGATCAACTTTGAAGGTTTCCAGCTTCTTATATGCTTACTGAACTTAACCAGTCAAACATATGCAACTAATTCAATTTTAGTTGGTATATTTGGTACATGACAATTCTACTTGATAAACTAATTCGAAGAAACTCTCACCAGATTGATGGATCGTGGAACCCGCAACAACGATATTGGTGTATTGCCAGTGTCCTTCTTATATGTAGAGTTATACCATATGCTCACATTGAAGATGTCACCATTAGTGTTTAGAAAGTCATATGCTGTGAAAAGAAGAATAGACGAAGCAATAAAAATTCATTCAAAACATGTTTAGAAATTGATTAAGAACTAAGAAAATGGTGGAGATGAACCAGCAGCTATTTCATTAATTTTCCTCTCTTGGTTCCCTTTCCTATAACCCTTGTACAGTTCATGGTTTATCGCATCAGAACCATTTCGCCACACATTCATCCATGGAACACAGGACAACTCCATATCCACTGGAAAATAATAAAAAATCAATTCAACGTTCTGATGAACAAAATTATTCATGATGAGCAAACATAAAATAATATACCAAGTCCATACCCTGCAACATATTAAAAGATGCAGAAAGCACTACAGGAACTGTAGAGTTTCCGGAGCATTGATTTTGAACGGTGTAGATGGGAAGATTGGAAAAGAAAGCAGGTTCAAGATAATTCAGCAAATCGGGCGAAGAAGAAGAACCCTGGAATTTCAGAAAATTGAGAATCACCAGATGATAATTATACCCGAATCATTATTATGATCCCATATTGGCTGCTCACAATACTCTCTCTCTCACACACACAATTATCAATATAAAATAAGAAGATGCAAGACACTAAGAAACTTACCTGGGAAGTTAGACTGGAAGAAACTTACCAGGAGATTGTTGGCTAAACTACTCAAAGCATCGGAGGAATTCACAGAGAAAGAACCAGGAAGCATATTCCCAGCCAAAACTGGAAGAGGATAAATCAAATATTGAGTAATTTATCCTTTATGCAGATGGACGGGCATTGGATTTTTATGGGGAATAGAAGCATACTTTTTCCGAGCGATTGGTTGCCTCCAGTGATAAGAACCGTGGCAGGACAGGATCCGGTCGTTCTGCATGAATCATCATGTAAGTCTGAAGACGAAACAGAGTCTGTCCTCACAGCACGGTACTGAGGAGCCGGAACTTGTAACACGGCCGGCCATTTAGGAGGATCAGGGATGCCGCAGGTCCACACCTGATCCAAAGTTGAATACTCAATCCCACATTTCTTCTCGCACTGACCATCCCCGTTTTCATCAACGCATTTACAACCACAGTTGTTCTTTGGATTATCCAATTCGATGTTAATCAAAGTCTGTAGTAGGACGAGGAGTAAGCAGAGAATGAAAGGAAATGAAATGAGCCAGATGTTCGTCTTGATATTTCGTTTCTGCAAATTTTAGAGGACGAGAACGTTAGCACTCGGATGAAGATAATAGGCAGAAGTCCTTCTGCAAGTTCTCCAAACGATTCACGCCAATAAAAGTGAAAGATTCGGAAATGAAGATAAAAGCAGTAGACACCGATAAACGCAAAAAATTCCGTTCTTCTCCTATCCCGAGCTTAAAATCGAAGGAAACCGGTTAATAAAAGTCAACGATTCACCAAGAAGATACGAAAACGAAGCCACAGCCATGGCTAAAGACAAGAACATGACAAATAAATTCCTCAGATGTGAGAAGGTGCACCTGAAAAGTGAGGTTTTTCCTGAGCAGAGCATTAGCCTGAGCCCAGAAGCTAGCGGGGCCATGTGAGGGGTCCGCCATTGATGGCTGTTCAAGCTGCATGGGCAGGGGCGTGTAAATCTCCACGCAACCACGAAGCTCAGAACAATGTTTTGGACCCTAACCTTGTTTCCTTTTCAAGAGCTATTCACCTTCTTTCTGATGGTGAGTCTCGAACGGGGAACAAGTACCCGCCCCTGCAAGGAAGAAGGATCCTCCATTTATATGCGTTACGTAGGAGCAAGTAGGCCTCGTGCAGCTCGCTTTTCAGGTGCCTACTTGCCCCCGACCCCTCTCCTAATTTAGGAAATGCCATTATTGCCGCCATAATTTTTACTTAAATATACAATTCCAGAAGTACCCCTGTGGAAAAGACGTATTTACCCTCCCTCCACGCGCAATTGAGCTCGGCGAGTGTGTAAAGGGAAGTTCACCTATACCACCAAAAATAATATATGCTTAATTTTGAGATATAATTATACCAAGATATTTATAATATATTATGGTACAATGTTCTTTGCCTATAAGAGATGTAGTGAAAGAGAAAGTAAGTATGTTCATTCATGAGGCCATGCTTTAGTCAACTCGAGAATGAGAGATAAAGTTCCATAAGAAAACCGTTAGTATTAGTCAAATGTTATGATAAAAGCATTGCATCATGCAAACAAACAATATTGTATGAACCATGAATTTGAATTTGAAGGATGTAACCCTTTTGCTTCACATCCAAGAAAAATGGTCATCACAAAACCAAACTAAAGGCTCTTCCAGCGTGAGATTGCTTAGAATATTGCAAGTTTTAACGTATTCATATAGTATGGATTGAAAAGAAAACAATATTATATATTAATTAAAATAAAATTCAACGGGAGGAATGTTTTTGAAATACTTTATTATATATTAATTAAAATAAAATTCAACGGGAGGAATGTTTTTGAAATACTTTATTATATATTAATTAAAAAATATATTATTAATATATAATATTTAAAATAAATTTATCATTTACCAATAATGTATTTTTACTTTTATTTACTATTAATCCTATATTATCACATATTCTCTATTATGGTATCATAATATATTTTCGACCTAAAAACGAAAATATGTACAAATATTAAAGAGAAATATGCAACGGATCGTTAAGTTTAAAAGTGTATGTATTAAATTAAAATATAATTAAAAAAGAAGATGGGCTAAGAAAAAATAAATTTAACTGCACATTCCAACACTTGGCTGCACACCTAATCTATTACAAGAGTTACACTTGCACAAGATTTTGACTATTTCAACAACCCACATATTCTTAACAAACTAAGCAAACCAACAATAACACGCTTAAATTAAATATTGAATATAAAAGTATTCACCTGATTTATGCATATATATATATATATAATGATGACGGAAGAAATTACTTTCTAATATTAAAGAAATTTGAAATATGTAGAACAAGTGGAAGGAGTGTTATAGGAATTGTATAAAATATTATAATGAAGAATAATTATTTGTTAAAGTAGATAAAAATGAAAAAAATATTAATTGTATGCATGTGTGGATGATTTAATGTGCAGCGCAAATGATGAAATAATTATTTACCATTTTCGAAATTCAATTAAACAAAAAATTGAAAGAAGTGATATTGAAAAGATGAATATTTTTCTTGAAATTGAAGTTTGTCCCCCAAATTAATTTTTATAAATAAAAAAAAAAGTTGAAAGCTTTGGATTAAAATAATGTAATAATGCAACAAATTCCAAAACACATGAATATTTTATTAGGTTGATCATGTAATAGATGACCTAACCAAGGAAGAGACTTGGCTTCTTCTTATCACAACTATACACAAGCCAAGCTCATTGGGGGCAAGCAGAGACCACAGCCCACACGAGAGATGTGATGATGGTAAAAGGACAGCTGATTCAGCTGAGCACTCCGTGGCCGCCCATAGACCTAGAATCGTGTATGTCTTTCTAGTTTGACTTCTAGCAGTCCCCGTCAGCTCTTGCACGACTTGTTTATTCCGAGTCATTCATTTGAAGCAAAGCGTTGAATAATTGAACTTAATTCTGCGGCTCCCAAATTTCCAGGATTCTTTTTTGTCTCTCTTGTTTTTGGGTTATTTCTGGGCCACCGGATTCTTCTCTCTTTGACTACGAACAATATATTTTTTTCACAAATAAGTGAACCATGGCGGAAGAAACTTGCGATCGTAAGCTCTGCCCAGCTCCACGAAGATGATCGGCACCTTCCCTTGGTCGTCCACTTGTTGTTTTAGATCTGATACATATATATAATACAAAATACGCAGACATGTGCATGCAGTGGTGATGATTATTGGTGGGACCAATAGTTTTTCTTTGAAATGAAGAATGGTGAGCATATGGAAGAAATCAAGCGCATGCATGGGGAGGGCGCATGAAGAGGAAGCTTCCTACTGGATGGAAGATGATGACACAGTATATATATATATATGCTTCTACCACAAGTAAATAACTTATTACACTATATTAAATTATCTTTTTTTAGTTTCTTATTTAATTTGATGTTGAATTTATTTCCATTTTCAATGCGTTTAATTATTCAGAAATAAATGTAATCCAATGAATTTAGGGTAAGTTTTATGCTAATAAAAGGTAATATTTTATTGACTAACAATATAAATGCTCGTAAAATGACCAACCTGGCCTTCTGACTTTGGAGGTCAAGTGACAGAATTGCTCCTAGAGGAAGAGGAGATGCTTTACCCAGAGGAGGGAAGGATAAGGACACCAGTGTAAATCAACAGGATAGAGCCCAACAAAGAAATTTGCAACATATGGGGAATAATATATTTACAAATTGGGTCATAAATTTATTATATAGTAATGAAGTGGATCCTGGCAATCGCAAAACCATCCCAGTGGCAAGAGATCGTAATTCTATCATATGTAAGCCCCATTTTAGTAAAACAACCTTGCTTATCGAAGAACGGCTCGTTAACCGGAGTAGAGTGCTATAAATTCCGTTCTCGAGAAAAGTTGCCGGGAATAGAGCCCAACAAAGCAGTAGCCAAATTCAAATAAACAAAAAGAAGAAGAAGAAGAAGAAGAGAGCACTGATCGATAAATGGGAGATTTATCGAGTGGTTTCACGCTGTTCCAGCAGCAATACAAGTCGCTGTTCAAGAAGAACCTGCTGCTGTCATGGCGGAACAAGCGGGCCACTTTCCTGCAGCTCTTCTCCTCCTTCTTCTTCATATTTCTCATATTCTGCATCGAGAAGGCGATCCGCGCTCGGTTCGACTCCTCCGCAGAGTTCAAGTCTGTGACAGACCCGGAGGCCCTGGTGTCCCCGCCGATCCCGCCGTGCGAGGATAAGTTCTACATGAAACGGCCCTGCTTTGACTTCGTCTGGAGTGGAAACGGCAGTGCGAGGCTTCATAAAATTGTCGATGCGATTCGAGATAATAATCTCGGGAGGTCAATTCCCTCAAGCAAGGTAATATTCGACGGATTTCTTTTCTAGGGAATGAATTTGATCGAAAATGGAGTTCTCGGTGTCTCTGTGCAATGGTCTCAGAAATGGATTGTTTTCATTTGGGTCCAATCATTTCTTGAAACATTACAAATTTGCAACATTTTTCTTTCATGGGGAGAGAACTGATGGGCTTGGGGAGATGGAAGTTTCATTTTTTTAGCCGGTTCCTTTCGGACCTGGACCTCACCAGCAATACAGGCAACCCAAGAGGGTTCATAATGTGTTGATCTACAGTTTGGTGATTCGATCCTTTGGTGTCCTGCAGGTTTTATCATTTAAAACATCCGATGAAGTGAATCAGTGGTTATATAACAATCCTTTGCGCTGCCCTGGAGCCTTGCATTTCACTGAAAAGAATGATTCAGTCATAAGTTATGGACTACAGACTAACTCCACCCCTGTTGCCAAGAGAGGCCATTTCGAGGACCCAACGCTCAAGTTCCAGATACCCCTTCAAATCGCCGCTGAGCGAGAGATTGCTCGGTCTCTTATTGGAGGTATAATGTAATGCAAACAGCAGCTAATTTATCTTGCTTACTTTTGCCGGTTTTCTGTTTGATCTTTGGCACTGTGTTGCAGCCCCCAGCTTCAGTTGGATAGTTGGGCTCAAGGAATTCGCACATCCTGCAACTGAGACCTTCTCAGGTGTGGCCACTCTTGGACCTGCTTTTTTCCTTGCGATCGCCATGTTCGGTTTTGTGTTCCAGATCAGCTCTCTCACTACAGAGAAAGAGCTCAAGCTTCGGCAGGTGCATATGTCCGTTAACTTCTGCAGCATTTTTTTTTCTATTTAGTTCTAGAACTGCAAAGATGAATATGCACAGAGTTCATAGCAAGGTTTGTATTCGGTGGCACTTTTACGCAGGAAATGACCCTTATGGGCCTTTTCGATTCAGCTTACTGGCTCTCGTGGCTGACCTGGGAGGGAATCATAACCCTCATCTCGTCCCTCTTCACTGTGCTGTTTGGAATGATGTTCCAGTTCGATTTCTTCTTGCACAACAGCTTTGCAGTCGTTTTCCTGCTCTTCTTCCTATTCGAGTTCAACATGGTTTGTTCATTATTAGTTTGTCTCTCCATTCAATTACTTAGTCGGTTGAGTCCTTAATTTGCCTCTATTTTGTTGCTAGATTGGTTTTGCCTTCCTGTTATCAGCCTTCATCAGCAAGTCATCCTCATCCACCTCTGTTGGCTTCTTCATATTCATCATTGGCTTCCTCACTCAGGCAAGGAGGCTACATAAATTCTGCTGCAACTTATTATCTTCAGACTCTAAAATCACTTTTCTAACAAAGTTTCTGTTACTTGTCCTATGCAGCTTGTCACAATATTTGGGTTCCCCTATAGCACCACCTTTTCAAGTACATATAGAACCATCTGGTCCTTGTTTCCTCCTAATCTTCTTGCCGGGGCACTTAATCTTCTAGCTGGTGCAACTTCCACCCCCAGTGATCCAGGAGTCAGCTGGAAGGGCCGCACAAAATGCTCTCCAAATGATACTGACTGTGTGATAACCATTGTATGCAACAATGCTTAGTGTTGATCTTTCATACTCTTGCTGTCTCACTTTTTATCATTTCAAAAAAGTAAGCTATTCTTTTCTTTCTGGCAGAATGATATCTACCTATGGCTCGTGGGGACATTCTTGGTGTGGTTTATCTTAGCTATTTACTTTGATAACATAATACCAAATGCTTCAGGTGTGAGGAAGTCGGCCTTCTATTTCTTGAATCTAGGTTATTGGACCGGAAAAGGTGGAAATAAAGTTGAGGGTAAGTAGCAAAGCAGACATTGTGTTTACTTTCCTCATGTATTCACATTTATGATTCAGTATATAATAAGAACTTTTTGTTTGATCTCAGAGGGTGGGATTTGTAGCTGCGCGGCTTCAGTTCCACCAATTGAACTTGTAACTCCAGATGATGAGGATGTTCTTGCAGAGGAAACTTCTGTAAAGGCACAAGCAAGAGGCGAGGAAACAGATTCTGATGTTGCTGTTCAGATTCGTGGGCTTGTGAAAACTTATCCGGGGACAACAAAGATAGGGTGCTGTAAATGCAAGAAGACATCGTCGTACCATGCTCTTAAGGTCTTCAAACTGAATAATACATTGCTTTGGTGGTTATAATCTATCCTATTGCATCTGAGTCTGGATGGAGTTTACTGATAGTACAACAATAACATAGGGCCTCTGGGTGAATTTTGCCAAGAATCAGCTATTCTGTCTTCTTGGTCCCAATGGAGCAGGAAAAACAACTGTGATCAACTGTCTGACTGGAATTACCCCTGTAACAGGAGGAGACGGTAATCTTTCCTTCCAAGCACTCCTTCAATCTGTTTATATGTTAGCACACAAAAAAAATTCTCATTGTAACTAAAATAAAGTTTGTCACTTTTGTCGACAGCATTGATTTATGGATATTCGATCAGAAACTCAGTAGGAATGTCAAATATTAGAAAGATTATTGGAGTCTGCCCCCAGGTAAAAGATGGAACTACGAGTAGGGTTGTCTTTTCAGACCATATGATTACTGAGAAAAACAAAAAAAGTTCTTGATTTCTGATGATGCTTTACCTGCATGTTTTGCAGTTTGATATCCTGTGGGACCTCTTAACTGGTCAAGAGCATCTCTATCTCTTTGCCAATATCAAAGGCCTCTCTCCTGCTTCAATTGGATCGGTACTTGTTGGAAGCTTTGGTTTTTGACCCTTTGCATTCTGAATATTGCATTTCAAGATATCCAATGTATTTGCAGGTTGTCAAGAAATCAATTGAAGAGGTCAGATTAACAGAGGCGGGCAAAGTGAGGGCTGGGAGCTACAGTGGTGGAATGAAGCGCCGCTTGAGTGTTGCAATAGCCCTCATAGGAGACCCAAAACTAGTTATCTTGGATGAACCAGTATATGAATCTTGAATCTCTTAAAATCTCCATTGTCTTGCTTCAAAGTAAATATAAGATAATTCTGATATTGGAGCTGCGTTATGTTTCATGACAGACAACAGGAATGGACCCAATCACCAGAAGGCATGTGTGGGATATAATAGAGAATGCAAAAAAGGGACGGGCAATCATATTAACCACACACTCAATGGAAGAAGCTGATATCCTGAGCGACCGAATTGGGATAATGGCTAAGGGGAGGCTCCGCTGTATCGGGACATCGATAAGGCTGAAGTCGAGATTTGGCACTGGTTTTATCACCAATGTGAACTTCAGTGGAAATGGAAAGGGTGACTCTTCCATTGGAGATGAGGTGGTTTCTTCAGCAAAGCAGGAGGCTGTCAAGCAGTTCTTTAAAACTGTGAGTTCAAATACCATTCCTTACTTTTTTATTCTCTTCTCAAAAACAAGCCATAGTCTCTTATTACCTCATTTTTATCCCATGACAGCATTTGGGTGTCTTGCCAAAGGAGGAGAATAAAGCGTTCCTCACTTTTGTTATCCCTCATGACAGGGAAGGACTCTTGACGGTACAATAAATATCCTTGAGCTTCCTTTTTCCCAGGCACAGCATTCATGTTTTGCTCTATAGTACCTTGTGATCAATACCTATGTCAATGGAAAATGGGCAGAGATTCTTCGCGGACCTTCGAGAAAGGGAAAACAAGTTCGGGATATCGGATATCCAACTGGGTTTAACAACCCTCGAGGAAGTTTTCCTCAACATTGCTAAACAGGCAGAACTTGAAAATGCTGCAGCTGAGGGGAGCTTGGCAACCCTTACTCTGTCCTCTGGATACTCCATCCAGGTGAATGGGAAAACCACATTTCACTTGTAGTTGAGATGAATTAACCTTCCTATACTTATGGGGATGCCTTTGCTCAGGTACCTGTTGGAGCGAGGTTTGTGGGAATCCCAGGAACAGAATCAGAAGAGAATCCCAGAGGGTTGATGGTGGAGGTGCACTGGGACCAGGATGATTCGGGCATCCTCTGCATTTCTCATCACTCTGCAGAGACTCCCATCCCTCCATCAGTTCAGCCAATGCCTTATTCGGCAGCTGGCCACGGTGGAAGGTTCCTTGGTCGCACAGAGCCGGTTCATGGCGTGGTGCTTGACCCAAATCAAGTAATAATAGGACAGTAACCTACTGCCCAATGACCATCAACGTCATGTATATTACTAGTAAAACTTTGATGTATCAAAGTGTCGGGTGGGTGGAAGTTCCAGATTCCAGAGTGTCTACACATAATGGAGATGTGTACTAACATGCCTAGTTTTTCCATCCAGGAACTACAGGAAGGGTAACAGTGCAGGAGTGTAACTAGACAATGTCAATCAAATCTCTTGGCATGTTCATACCTTTCAAACATAAAGAAATGGACAGGGCACTTATCAAAGAAACAATGTCTTAAGATAAGAATGGCCCATTTTGAACCAAATCATTGAATAGTATATGTATAGTCTGTATACTTAAAGTCATGCCTTGCACATGAGGAGCAGTTATTGCATTGATCTAATTTACATTGAACAGACATGGCAGGATATGTAACGACCCCCAACAATCCCACCAGAAATAAGAAGAGACGGTTTCTCAAGTTTTTGAATTCTTCTGTCTTGGTTTCATTCTGCCGTCCAGCTCTGCTCCACAATTTCTCGCACTTTCCGATTGTATTCACGCTTGTTCTCACTGAACAACCTAGCAGCTTCTGAATTTGCAGGAGAGTTTGGATTTGGATCACAAAGCAATGACTGCAATGATAGGATCACAAAGCAAAGTAATATGTAAAGAACAGGGGACGGTAAAAGAGAAGGAAACTAAGTATTTGTCCATGTAAACATAATCTTTAAGACATCCTTTAACTGAAATGATTTTACAAAAGAAAGAACATTATGCCCTGAATTTCCAAGTAATTTCGACAGCAGCGATTGTGAACCATTTATAAATCATCTAAGGTCCGCATAACACCCCATCTCACATATGACATATGTTAGAGTTAGACAGCCAAACATTTAACATGTAAAATTACTCCTAAAGCTATCGCATTTGAATAAGCAAAGTTTAGGATAACCCACAATCAAGTAAATAACCAACTGGAAAAGGACACTCCTAAGTTACCTGGATAGAGGTTAGAATAGCAGCAACATCATATATTGGACTCCACTGGTTCTGTAGGATATCTAAACATATACTTCCATCAGCATAAACTGATTTCAGGAAAATATTGCATATTAGAAATCAGAACACATCATTGCAGTGAATTCTAGGAAAGGATAAAAAACTATATCTAAACATTTGTTTGCAAACTTACTATTGGGATGGAACATGCGAGAAACAAATCTCACAGTTGGTGGCTTGTTTGGGTAATCTTCTATGAATTGAAGTGTCAGCTTAAACGTACCTTAACTCAAAAATAACAACTGTCACAATATTAACAACACAGAAATATTTGAATGGATTTTGCACAAACTTGTTCTTCCACATTAGATTATTGACATCTTTGGCCCTAAAAAGAACTCATATTGACTGCATCTAATAAACACACAATAATCACAGTCAGGAAAACCACGTAGAAAATATGTTACTGGGGGAGTTTGAAGGTTCAAAACAAAATCTATGTGAAGCAAAGACAACAGTCTTTCTTGGAAATTTACACATACCTCCATCCCAGGGAGTATCATCAGGTCTGCAAACAAAAATGCATAAGAGAATATAATCAGCTTACAGATAATCCTGGAAAGAAAGGAAGGTATGAATACTCTTCAGGTTTCCTAAAAACAATACCCAAAAATAACAGCATTCCAATGCATGATATTATTATCCTGAGGTGCTCCACTGATGCCCGCTGGTGGGTCTTGCTGCAGCCTCTTAAAATCCCTCATCAGCCTCTTCCTTGCAGGAGTTGACATTGTTTCACCACCTATGCAAAAAAAAAAAAAAAACCTATTTTTTTTAACAAATACAGCAGTTATAAAAAAAAACACCAAAACCGAAAAAGCCCCACAGGCAATTCCCGGTATTTTCTTGCAGTAACCAAAACTTTGCCCGGACCATCCAACGAAAGGGAGAGGGGAAAATGAGCGCCTATCATTACTTCAATTACATACAGGATGATCCATATTCAGACTAGTAATAACAGCAAAGATTACAGACGAGTAATTAAAAAGCTGAACTACAAATCATAATTGTCACACCAATTCATCGCCGGATTAAATATTTCAAAGGCGAAAACAAGGACACAGCTAGGGTTCTGGCATCCACAAACACGCTGCAGCCGATCCCTCTGAATCCCGCACGGAACATAGTCCAGCCACGTAGCGGATTCAACGAAAACAACACCAAGCAGAAAATTAAATAGTGAATATGAAACAGAATCGTAACTTGAAGCTGAGGTGTGCTCAGGAGAATCAAGTAGAGAGTCTAGGGTAAGGATTTGGAGCCTTCTTCGCTCTTTCTGCGAACGAATGAATTCGTAGCACTTTTATTATTAATTATATTATAGTAAATAAAAATCAGAAATATGGAATAATTTTATATGTATATATATATTGATGGTAGTAATTCACCCTTAATATTTTTTTTATGAAAATGGTACTTTTTATAAAGATATAGAATGCCATTTTATATTTTTTAAAATAAAATGGATTGAAATATAACTAATTTAATCAATTTTATAGTATTATTTATAAATTATATTTTTTTTAAATTCCATTTTTTTTTCAACAAGTGTTTAGGTTATTATGGTGAAATAACTCCAAATTCATATTTTACATTTCACAATATCTATCTATTTTATTGTGCAAAAAAAAAATCTATCTATTTTACAATTAATTATCTTAATATTCAGAATAGTGAATAAACTTATTATCTTAAATATTTAAACACGTTATTAATAGTTATATGCAAATTAATTATGATCTTTATTTAATTTGATATTAATTTTGTCAACACACTATTTTGGTGTTGTTCGAGTGAATAATAATTGCTAATTTAATATTTTTTATATTAGGAGATAATTCAAATCATAGTACCAAAAAATATTATAAATAAATAAAAAATTAATTTTATATTAAGGTGTGAGAGATTATCTTATATAATTAAAATATCTTTTTTTATTTATTTTAATTAATATGAATTAAGTCACTTAAGATTTTTATTATTGCATAATTAAACAGTGAAATTTTAAGGAAATAAAACATTTTTACAAAAGTTGTGTAGAGAGGTTGAAGATTTAAAAAGTGTTGTACCACAATAATAAACTTAATGGAGTAATTTATCCATAAAATAACAGAATATGATTCTCAAAATATAATTAAAAAATAAAAGTGTAGGCTGAAAATTGATTAGCAATTCTTATTTTCAACAATTACATTTCGGAGCTACGGGAATTGTTTATGAATGTTTTTGGATCAATTCATGAATCTAATCATCGAGAAGCTGAGAAAAAAAACATATAACAACATTTACACCAACTAACGACTGATAACTATGCAACCAAGTCTTGTCGATGTCTATGTCCGTCCGGTCTATAATATTACACTAATGATAGGGAGTTTCACTGGCCAGCATTAGGGTTCCCCGGGGATACGCCGTTTCCGCCTCCAATGATCGACTTGAGAGCGGCAACCAGCACAGACTGGAAGTTCGGGTCTGCGGTGATTGCCCTAGTCGCTGCCATTATCGTCTCAGGCAATGCCATATTTTGTTGAGTTGAGAGAGGAATGTTACTGCTGTTGAGGATGCTGCTTGCTGCTGATGACGATGAGCTACTGGGCTGAAAGTGCGAGTTGTTGTAAATGGTACTCCCCATCCTATTGCTGATGATGTCTTGGTTCTTGCTCGGGTAATTAGCAATGCCCGGGGCAGAGCCTATGAGTCCGTTGCCGGTGTTGACCCCCCAGGATGTGATCGGCAATGCGCAGGGGATGGAAGCGGCTGAGTTGAAGCTTAGAGAGCTTGCGGAGGAGAAAGGTGATCTACTAGCAGCTGAGGACAACATTGGAGGATTATAGGAGCTGTATGTTGAAGGGTTAAACCTAGTGAGCAGGTGAGGCGATGATGATGAATTAAATGGGCTCTGAGTGGTGAGATCGAGGGTGATGGTAGGGCAAGAGCTTGAAGATGAGTTGGTGTGAAGGAAGAATGGAGATCCTATACCACCTGCGTGTCTCGACATTTCCGGTGAAAGATAATGCATGTTCAAGCCATGGAAATTGGGGATGGCAGTCAATGGACCTGCTCGATCCGGACCAGAAGTTGATGATGACGATGAGCCGGAGAGAAGCATCTGTGCCGCGGCCGAGGTGGTGGAAGCCATGGCAGTTGCAGCCATGGGGAGCGGGTGGTTATGTGTCCCTTCATATGTTGTTATCAGTATCGACATATCTTCAACCCATCTCTGCACCTGAATTTCATAAGCAGATCATCAATGGAAACGTAGAGACATTAGTGCGTAAGAAGCAGAGAGTTAAGATTCATTACCTGCTTCCTCACGGGGCAAGACGGTGCGACGGTGCATCGGTAGTAAGCTCGAGGACACGGGTTTCCTTTTGCAATCTTTTGACCATACTTTCTCCATTGACATCCATCATTCATCTGCGCATAACGATGACAACATTTGCGAATTCATCATCTGATAATAAAAGAAGCTTTATGTGCCGATGATGTCAATTATATGCAGAAGCTGATTACCGTTGGGGTATCGCATCGAGCTCGAATAGAAACCCTAGCTTTCTTCGCGGGATTATCATTCTGCAGAGAAACTTCGTCTTCGCTGCTCCTTGTCGTCTTCGTAGCTGTGCTCGGCGGCCAAGTCCCCGCGGGTTCCTCTTTTTTCTGTTCATCAAAGCTGCTTGCAGGGCTCGAGTTGGGCCGAGTGGACTCGACGGTATTAGACCACGACGGCACCTCGTACTTGCAGTCCAACCCTAGCTTCAACCTCTGATCTTCTTCCTCCAAAGCCTTCTTCTTATCATCAGCATTGCATCCCCTAATTTGGCTAGACGGTGACGAGTTCTGATCAATTATTCCCTCGTGTTCCTTATTCTTTGAGTCGCCGCTGGATGGCGCTCTTCCGAGGCTCAGAGACACTAGATCGGATCCTCGCTCGCCTGCCCCTTGATTACTATTGTTTTTGCAGACTGTGACTGTTTCAGCTTGTTTGACGATGCCGTGGAATTGCATCTGAAGGGTTTTGTAATCTCGCACTATCTGGTCCAAATAAAGCTTCAGCCTCTGATTCTCTTCTCTCACATGGCCCATCTCAGCTTTTGCAGATTCGAGTTGATCTTTCTCCTGGAAGTAGGAAGCATCCAAAAAGATTATAATTAAAGCCATATATATATATATATATATATATATACTTAAGAAGCAATGATATGCATATATACACACACATACACTACACACCACCAGTAGAACATGAACGAGGAGCAGAAAAACCAGCAGTTGTCTTACATGAAAATCGCAAATATTGCTGGGAAAAAATCTCTCTACTCCAAAAGGAGAAAGTCGTATATGCAGGCTGTCGTTTGGAGCCGACAGATATTGACAGGAGCTTTGAACGTGTTTTCTTTTTTTCTGGTGAACATAACTTTTTGCTAGTTCGTTGATGAGAGAGTCCAAGTCAACATGATGGTAGAAGATGACTTTTGGACCACGAAATTGAACCACGACCTCCATGAATAATCAAAAGTTGATTTTCAACTACATTATCTCTGAGATTGATCGCATCAGAGATTTCAGCTGGTATCAATCCATGAAGCGCAGTCACATAAGATCATCAAATATGCCAACAATCAAATCAAAGATCTAGGGTTTCATCAAGTGGGACCGCCGGGAAAATCAAACAATCATATCAAACAGCAATTAGAGGTGAAGGGTTGATGGTAGATGGAGGGAGAAGAGAAAGCGGTACTCAACTCGAGCTCAAAATCAAGAACCGGAGAAATTCTATGTAAACATATACGTATGGGTAATCACCTTCGTTGAAATCTCATCTTCTTCTCCCACATCGCCACAGCCGTTAACCTGGTGAAGAAATTCGAGGCAACCACCTGATCTCTTCTCTTGATCGGACCTCCCGAGATCAGTGGAGACAGCCTCCATGGCCATGAGTCTATCCTCCTCGTTCCTCTAGGGTCTCGTTTCTTCTTGCCTCCTCTGTCAGGCACACTGCATATATAAACATATATGTACTAGCACGTCTCGTCTCGTCTCGTCTCGCAAGGGAAGATAGCAGGCAGAATTTGACTAGTTATTACTCAAAAACTTCAACCCTCTCATCTACGCGAAATGTCAACCACAGGCACCCTTTTCATACTGCCAGTTGCAGAATAAACAAACATATCCAGTCTCTCTCTCCCTCTTCTAATCTGACATTCACCAACTATTTGTTTCATGTTCAATTTACATCGCCATCTATTCAACCCATCTATTCAACCCAACTAATCTGAAATGGGACTGTCTGATCATGAGACAAAAAGACGGACAAATGGGGTGTTGTCCAATAAAACGCATACTAGGACCCTTCTGGGCAGTGAATATTCTCACACGCAGTCTAATATTCTCAAGAAAATAAAGGGATAGGATTCAATTTCAACCATGTTACAGCTACTTTATCCAAACTTGTCAATAAAAAGAAAGAAGGATGGACAAAGCCTTTGCACATGGAGAAGGTAGCAGAGAGTCAGTCAGTCCATGCCGCAAAGATCGGACCTCACCCACCTAATGACAGAATGCTTTTTTTTTGCCATCATTAATATTCATATTGCATAAACATGTTAATCACCATTGACTTTACAACTTCCACTTACAAGGATCAACTTTTTAATTGTTCCAATTTGTGAAATAATTATAATTATGCATTTGGTTGGTTGGCAAGTGGATCACATCCATCCAAATGTGCATTTTTTGATGAGGTCAACATAAAAAAATGAACGACCAAACCCATCCATCTGTCAATCCATTTTTTTTAACTATTCTTCAACACTATAAGTCCATAAATAATATTGGTATGGAGGCCACTAATACAAAGAAGGTGTTGCTCTTGCTCTGATCGACTAACCTCAAGACCTTAGCTTAAAAAGAAGTGCTTTGAAGTGATGCAAATTGAAAGCTATTTATTGATCGTCCCATGTTCTTCAATTTTCTTCATTCCTTCTCCATCGTCAGAGGAGGAGACTGCGGGGGGACATGCCAATTTGGCAGAGCAGTCCATTTTGACATTTTTCTTCCTGCTTCTTCCACCGACCGTTCCGTTCCGTTCGTGTGACGGCTGACATTTTGTTCAGCACGCGGAATTCACCACATATTGCATTGTACGGAATACCGCAAGTCTCTAAAAATGGAAGGCCAAGGTCGTACTTCTAGTTAAACTCCAATTATTTAATGTCCAACTGCACCGACGTGAGCATCTTCTTAGTCACCTCTGCCACCTTCTCTTGCGACTTTTTAGTCCTACAAAGACAAATGGCAATTCATTTGTCTATTTTGACTGACATTTAACTCAGACGGCCATTCATTGCATTCTTCATTTCGGCTCATGAAGGTCAACATCGGTCAACTCTGCACATTCACACATATTTGATCTAACTCCCACTTCTGTGAAATAAATCACCGGGACCCCTGGGAATTAAGTTGTGTTGAGCCTCTTCTGTACTACAAGCATGAACTCGGAATTCAATTAGGATCCCCTTTTTTTACCAACTATAGAGATTATCTCCGGTAGGAAACCTCATCTGGCATACGAACAGCTTTTGATAATCGAAATCATAATCTTATATAACCCCACCTGAAAACTGCACAATCGTCAGATATCAAACAGAGACGTATAACATGAAGTCACTTCTTTGATTTCATCCTTTATTTGTTTGCCCTCTCTTTGTCCAAATATAAGGAGATGTAGAGTGACTTCAATTTGATCTCCATTTATCACAGAGGAGTTTGGAAGAGTACCTCAAGTTTGTATCGAGCTGAGAAATGGATGAGAAGTATGGCTCGGTACTGAAACTTATCTGCATAGCCAACAATCTGGAAAGAATCCCCAAGTGTCATGAAGTAGAAAGCAATAGCTTCGAAACGGAGATCATGTCTATGGATGGAAGAAAGTTCACTACACATCTCACAGGTCTTACCTCCCTCAGGTGAGTATGTCCAAACTCCTTTGCATCTTCTATAGTCACTTTTTCATTAATGAAGGTGCTCTGAAAGGATGATTTTGTGTCAAAATAACTAGTCGGAAATCTCTGGAACCATTCTTGACATCTACTATAGCAAAGCCAAAACACCATTTTAAGCTGACATTGCACATGAAAATAAAGACTGACGAGGTGATTGTCAAATAAAGTGATACCTCCAAGGTTAAAATCTTTGCTCTCAAGACATCTACATTAGCACTGGGTACTATAAAGTCAAACATTGTGTCCCCAGTAAAAGCAATCTCAGGTACTTCGGCTGTCATGGTAACCTGAGTATGAGCATGGATTCAAAATATTAATCATTTCAGGTATGAAATACTAATTTGTATAACAAAAAATAAATAAGCGTGGTCACATCTTAGAGACAATACTTAATCACAAAGGAGAAAACCAGACCTCAACTCCGGATAACCTCAAACCCCCAATCTCATTGCCAGAAAGCCCTGCATACTCTTGCTTCAGTTTCTGTTTTAAAGAGTATACCACATAGCACTGTGATACAACAGAAGAAAGCGGTTATTAATCTTGAGAGATCGAATTTATTTTGTGGAAAAAACATGGAGTGAAATTGACTTGCAAATACTGGGAACTACCAGTCTACCTGGCTGGGGATAACATGATAAGTCCTAAAAGCTCTCACTTTAAGATCCTTCATAATAGAAATCTCCTCTCCTGCATGCATAAGTTGCATGATCTAGAATAGTGCAAGTACTGAACAAAGTGAGCAAAGTAGGCAACAAGTGAATCCACATCCAAAAAGTCTCTTGAGATTTCGTATCAGTTAAACATTACCAACATCCATTCCTATCAAATTAACTTTCAGCTCCAAGCCATCCATCTTCCTATTCACCTGGAAAAGTCTCTCCACATCTTCTTTCACGGAGCATGGCACAACAACTGTGGGGGGTTTAAAACTGAACATCCCACGACTTGCGACCTACATGGCGACAGGCTTGATTGAAAAATGATCCCAATCTCGGAATGCAACAACCAACACCAAATTGATTATTCTGCGGAACATCATAACAATGACAATTTCATTAAGGAACATAACTTTATCATTGCTTCAAATCAAAAGCACAGTTCAATCAAGCTAAGTAAATAAATAACTAAATGCTTGCCCTATTCTTGCCGAGTAATAAATTCCAGATAATGTCCCTCAATGTATACACATTGATAAAAAAGCATAAGCAGTTTCCCCTAAACTGATGACTAGAGACGGAAAACGGACAGAGGGAGTATCGAAGGCCGGGAAGATGACGCAGGTTTCGTGCCCTGCGATGGACAACCCCTCGACGGTGTACATTTCAATCGACAGCTTCTTTCCGGTTCGAGACACTCCCACCTTAGGGTCCCCAGAGTTTCTGGTTTTCTCTGGCATTATTAAAGGAAGCAGAATTCTCCGATGATGGTCAGAATCAAGAAAGAGAATCTGAGATTAGACTGTCAGAAGAGGAAACACAACGCCAAGTGGAAGAAGAAAACTGTCGATCACCACCGATCAGGTGGGAAGAATCTAGAGAGGAGAGTAGAGTAGCGATGCTAGTTCACTTTCCAACGTAGGCCTATTGGGCCTAGGGACTCTGAAGGCCCATTGGGCTTTCATAATCCTGAATTAGAGAGAGACCGGTGAAAAACTCCTCAATTTCTTCTTCCTTGCTGCTCTGCTGCTGCTGGCAAGTCCATAACTCCATCTCCGCTATTTCCTCCCTTCCTCATCCTCCGATCGTCTCTTCTCTGTGTCTGAGAAAGCCTCTTCATACCGTGTGGTGTGATGGGTGCGAGCTGCCTGCGCTGTTCCTTCACATCTTACATCACCGCTATCATCATCACCAGCTTCTTCCGCCATAAGTCCTAAGCTCCGCACCTTCTCGAACTTCATCCTCCCACCCCGAGGAAGGTCTGAGGTGGTATCTGCTCATTTGCCGTTCCCGCCATCGTCACATGCCGGTCCCTTCCTCTTCTGGCGCCTTCTTCTTTTCTGGGCCTTCTTCTTTCCACCGTACGGGTTGCCTCTCTTTGTTGATCCTCTGTTCTACTCTGTTTCTATTGGATCACAAAATACCCCCTCTGTTTTTCCTTTCTTCCAATTTTAATAATTTCACAGAAAAATCCATGGTTCGTTCTCTTCATTTCTGACAGAAGTTTCCTTGAGGTGAAAGCTTTTTACATGACTTTGATGGAGATAAAGTGAGAGTGGGTCCTTCCGGGGAATCTTATGTTTTTTTTTCTGTACTTTTTTTAGCCTTTTCGCAAGCCAAACTAAAATCAGAAACAGCTTCGTTAAGGAAAAGAAACAAACTTTTAAAACACATGTATGGAGTTCTCTACTTTGTCTGGCCCTGTTGTTCTCAAACTCGGATACGTAGTCAATTGCTTCATGTTCTTCTTCTATTGAGCAATATTGGTGTTGAGAGGTTACTTAAGAACTTTATGGTAGATTCAGGACCAAGATCCATGTTGAGCTTCAACGATCTCCAGGGTATGAATGGATCGAAAAGGCTGTTCTTCCAGCCGTGCGATTACGATTACGACGAGATGGCGGACGGGGACCTGGACGAGTACCTCCGCCATCCGGAGAAGAAGCGGCGGCTAACCTCGGATCAGGTCTGCTTCCTCGAGAGGAGCTTCGATGAGGAAAACAAGCTCGAGCCCGACAGGAAAATCCAGCTCGCCAAGGACCTGGGCCTGTCGCCGAGGCAGGTCGCTGTGTGGTTCCAGAACCGCCGAGCCAGGTGGAAGACGAAGCAGCTCGAGAAGGACTTCGAGGTGCTGCAGTCCAATTTCAACAGCCTCACGGCCGAATACGAGACCCTCTTGAAGGAGAAGGATAAGCTGGAAGTTGAGGTGGAATTGGAATTCCTTTTTGCTCTTTTGACTGCTTGGGTATTTATTATTCATAAATCTTGTCCGAAACTGACTGTAATTAGTACTCCAGGTTGTCGCCCTCAAGGAGAAGCTGGGAATGAAAGAAAGAGAGGCAGAAAGCTCTCAACTTTGGAATAAACTATCTCAGGGTCCACTGCATAATCCGGCAGGCATAGATTCAGCATCCGATGAGGAATCGTCCAAGCTTCCTGTATTGGCCTCGAAACAAGAACACATCCGCTCAAGCATCTTCGAGAATGACCAATCGGACCTCTCCCAAGATGAGGACGATAGTCTTAGCAAGGATTCCTTGGTTGCAGCAAGTATTCTAGCAGGGCAGGAGTATTCGAATTCTGGTAGCTTCGAGTTCTCAGGCATGGACCATGCTTTCTGGTATTGGTCTTACTAGGTGGATTTGACATGTTCACGACCTTCCCGTTTATGGTATGTTGTGGTATCCAGTTTTTAAGTCGTGGGACTATAGATATCAATAAGCTCTGTGTAATGCAAAATTCTTTGTTGTGTTGCCTAGGCTGAAAGCACGACACAAGAGTTTTCTCTCCTAGCCGCTCTTTGTAATGTAAACAGTGATACACACTCCGGTTATACGGTTTTGCTGCAGTTGCTTGCTAATGTCGTTGTCCCTTTTAATCCCAGTAAAATGGTTCTCATTGTCTTTCCCACTCTTGCACCACTCGCCAGCAAGAGGGCTCAAGTTGATAGTTTGATAATGACAGCAGATGTCAAGCGTGGGAAGATGATGGAATCGAGAAAAAGCCCTCCTTCAAAGTAGGTTGATTTCTGTGTTGCTGTTTTGGGCTTTCAGATCAGCAGCAGCTGAATTTGGAAAACCGTGTGCTGGGTTTGCTGCATTTATTATATATTAAATTGGGCTGGTCTAATCTTTCATCCTAGGTACTTGACCATAGAACTCTTGCTACAGAAGAAAACACTGCATTGCAGGATAAGAGCCCAAACTTCTAAGATTTGACCCATGTAAATTGCAGCTTTTGCAAGGGGACCCATGATCATATCATGATTCTGCAAGCAGTGAAATCTTATATAATTGTTGAATCAGTTTCAAGTGGGGTCATCACTAGCGATAGGTAGATGTTGCAGCAGATTTGAGATATCATAAGAAAGCAGTTTAATCTATCTTCTGAGTTGGGTTTCCCATTCAATATACTTTTAGAGGCATCATCTCTTCCATAACATAATCACCTTAAAATTTGCTAGTTTCTGAACCAGGAAGGTAAACTGACTCCGCTTGCAGCTTTCTTGAATGAAATTCATGTACGGAGACACAAAATAAAGGGGATTAAGTAAAAATAGTGGCAACTTGAAAAGCCAATCTCAGAAAGAGCCAATAAGAAAGTGCCAGCCAGGCATACCTGTCACCAAGGTGCCCATCAAGATTCCTTTTTGCTGACGACATGGAAGTCGAGCCCCGGCGCGACTGGTGAGGGGACATACGGTGATGTTGCCACGTGTACGGATAAGCATCGGGTGAGCCTCGCATGCGATCATCCATATCCATGTTGTCTGCAAAATTTGTGTGGATGGCTGGAAGTCGAACCTAATTTGATTATCTGATATCTGATATTTGGGCGGTCTACAAAGTTCCCTGGATAACAGGAGAGGAAGGGGTGATGAAGGTATAGGATTGAATATTGGATATTGGATATTGGACAGTGGGAGGGGTTAGAATTTATGAAGCATGCTTGCTTCCATCACCTTTGCTCGCATTGCAGCAGACATCCATTGGACATATTACCTAATAATATTTCTATTTTCTTTTGCAAGTAGCCTCTACTCCAATCAGAAATCTTGGCATGGCATAGTGCATGATAGGTGATAGCATTCCTCCCACTGGCCCAGTTGCCATTGTTGTATACACAACAATACAACGTGGACCAAACTGATTCGCTGGTGTTGCTGAATATGATGATGGCCTAGAAGGGTCCATCGGGCCTCCTGATCAGGCTCATCCGCTGCAGTTTCCACCTTCAAAGCTGAAACTCAATTTCAAGTTTTGTTGTTTTTCTTCTTCTTATGGTTGCAAGATTAAAAAATTCGCATGTTTTATAAGTACATAGGCGAAGATGTAATTAGGACCCGAGAAATATCAACTGCTACATGCTACATGTTCTTTCAAGAAGAAGAAGATGAACTTGAAGTTCAAGGTCCGATCCTGCTTTCTAGTGAGGATGAGTAATAGAGACGGACAGAGGATTTCATAGATAACTGGATCATAGTGACACTGGGCCACGAGGCCCATTAAAAATGTCGGATCAAATTGTTGTGCAGTAGGGAATTGAGGATTTTTTTGCTTGAGCAACAAGAATCAGACATGTGGCCGGCCCTAGTCCACGTTGATAATGTCCCCTGCACTCCGCCTCACCATCTCTGTCATCCACCCACAGTACGATAACAGGCATTTTCGGTCTTGATGAACATCCACCCACAATCTTACTTAGGGTTGCCGGACAATAACAAAATAGAAATCATCCTACCCGTTGAATCAGTGCCAATAAAAAGGGCCAGCCTCACCTGATCAACGCCTAACAGGCGATTGACCCATTTCTCTCACGGGGACAAGGACAACTAAAGTTGAAAGGTACAGAGGTGGCAGTGCCACCCCCAAAGACCAAAAATGGAAAATAAATATCGAATGAAATAGCTAGAGAAAGAGAGATTATAGAAATTTTTTCTCGCGAGAATGCACTTCTTCCCCAACTCGCTTGGAAAAAAATTCACTAGCTGACGGCGGAGAGAATCGAGAAGGAGAGTGGTAGCTGGGAGCCTCACCGCCGCCGTCGGCCGGTTCCCATTATCTCTATCTATCTCTCTAAGCGCTTCCGTCCCTTTTTCCCTTGTGGTCTGGATGCCTTAAAACGCCGTCTCAGGTAATCCCCAGCTGCCCTTCTATCCATCTGTCTGTGACCTGCTGCCCGTACTTGCCGTCTTTTTTTATGTTTGTGTATTTGCTGCTATGGGAATGAGATCGCCATTCTATTTTGCTGCTTTGTTTATATTGGTCTGGGTCTGCCATCCAAGGAGCTTCTGGGTTTGTTCCTATTCTTTGAAGCCTTGCAAAAAAGTGCAACTTTACATGCTTTCTTGGCTTCTGAAGCTGATTAATCTCAATACCTTTGATCCTTTCCGCTGAATGTTTTATTGGGTGTCAGAACCTTCTGTTTTGTAATTTGTTTCCCCTAGCACATGTTGATTCTGCTGGGTGATTATCTATGTTTGTGATTGCTTTTCGCTTTGCTTATTTTTTCTGGGAGATCTTGAGAGCTCATACTGTAGCATGGCTATTCATGACCCATGGGTGATGTCCAATTTTCTAGTCTTTCATTCTGCCTGGTTAGCCACTAGAGCTGCACGCTTACATAGAAGGAAAATGCTTCATTCATTAACCTGCTTTTGACTATGAGGTTGCAGAAAATATTCTGAGTGGAATTATTTATTTATTTCCCGCATATTTGTTAATGAAGGATAATCATCAATGTCCATGCTATTTTCTCCATCATCTACATCCAGTGTGAGTGATACTTGTTAATGAAGCATGAATCCTAACACCTTCTTCAACCTTCTTATGAAGGCATTGCCAGATTTCAAAGATCATTATGCTGCGTGCAAAGCAGATTACTACTCTCTCCAACAGTGCCCGTTCTATCTTCCTCGGAGGGACCCGTTGTGGTACAGCAGAAGGGGGTTCATGCTCATGCTCTGAAGACGAGACAAGTATTCCTAGGAAACAGCTTCCTAGGAGTGATACATCGGTTGTACAGAAGGCACCCGCCTTAGTCTCCAAAACTTCATCTAAAGTTAGAGATCTTGCTTCTGTAGACAATGTAAGGCATCCTCATAAAGCAGAGAATTTAACACAAGCAGTATCGACTGGTCCTATTCTCAGGCCGAAGAAATCTGGGATTGTAAGTTATGCTGCTGATGTGGATGTTTCTGAGTCTTCATTGCCTCAAGTACCTGACCAATTTTTTCGAGCAGGTATTGCTGCTGTAAATTTTCTAAATGACCTCGTGAAGGATAAGAGTCCGTTGTCAGATGGAAGCGGGAGTGTAATGTCATCCTTCCAAAGTTATATGGTCAATCCTTCCAGACCTGTCCCCAATGTGAAGCCATCAAATGTGAAGGCGGTCAGAAAAGAGAGCTCCAAAAAGGTTCGTACGAGACCCTCGATAGGAAACTCTCATTCTTCAAGCCACTATAATATGAGGGAAAGCAAGGAGGATGGGAAAGCTGGGAAATCTGGCCCAGAGGATTTGAGGTGCCTCTCTGATACTGGTATTGGAAAATCTGCTGATAGGCCAAAAACTGCAATTCAAGACCCTCATAACAGGAGGGTAAATGTTCCACAACAGGTAAAGGCACACTCAAATAATATCTTTCATTCAAGTCCCGCTCAAGTCTCAGAAGTGGGAATCTCTGAAGGTTTTTCTGGATCTGTTAAAAATGCTAGAGTGCCGAATGGAATTGTTTCTAAGCCAAGGCACTTCACCAATTCATTCAACACGGTGGATCATGTTTCACGGACTCTGATGCAGATGAAATGGGGTCCACAAGCAAAGGCTGCCCTTGGGAGCCTGAGCTGCTCAATTGATGCATATCAAGCCAACCAGATTTTGAAGAACTTGCATGACCATGGAGTGGCACTTGGTTTCTTCGATTGGTTGAAAGATCATCCGGGATATAAACATGACGGACATACTTACACCACCATGATTGGGATTCTCGGTCGCTCAAGGCAATTTGGAGCAATCAACAAGTTGCTTGATCAGATGGTCAGGGATGGTTGTCAACCTAATGTTGTCACATATAACAGGTTAATTCACAGTTATGGCCGGGCTAATTATTTGAAGGAAGCCATGAATGTTTTCAAGCAGATGCAGGAAGTGGGAATCGAGCCTGACCGAGTTACATATTGTACATTGATTGATATTCATGCAAAAGCTGGGTTCTTCGACATTGCCATGGACATGTACAGAACAATGCAAGCTGCGGGTCTTTCTCTTGACGCATTCACATATAGTGTTATGATCAATTGCCTTGGGAAAGCTGGCTACTTAGCTGACGCACACAGGTTGTTCACAGAGATGGTTGATCAGGGCTGTGTGCCCAATGTGGTCACCTTTAATATAATGATTGCTCTACATGCGAAAGCACGGAATTATGAGACTGCACTGGAGTTATATCGGGATATGCAGAGCGCTGGATACAAGCCCGACAAGATTACTTACAGCATTGTGATGGAAGCCCTTGGTCATTGCGGGCATCCTGAGGAGGCCGAAGCAGTTTACTGTGAGATGGCTCAGAAGAACTGGGTGCCCGATGAGCCTGTCTATGGCCTCTTGGTGGACATGTGGGGGAAGGTAGGTCAGGTTGAGAAGGCCTCAGAATGGTACCGCGCCATGCTTGATGCTGGCCTCCGCCCGAATGTTCCCACTTGCAATTCCTTGCTCGGGGCATTCCTTAGGGTGCGCCGGCTCTCTGATGCCTATGATGTTCTTCAGGGTATGTTCCAGTTGGGTCTTAGTCCATCCCTTCAAACCTACACTCTGCTTCTCAGCTGCTGCACTGAGGCTCAATCATCATTTGAAATGGGCTTCTGTTACCAGCTCATGGCAACAACAGGTCATCCGGCTCACATGTTCCTACAATCCCTGCCAGAGTCAGGGCCAGATGGGCGGAATGTACGGCTTCACACAGGTAGGTTCCTGGACCTCCTGCATAGTGAAGACCGAGAAAGCAAGAGAGGGCTTGTGGATGCTGTTGTTGACTTTCTCCACAAATCAGGCCTCAAGGAACATGCTGGATCTGTATGGGAGGTTGCTGCTGAGAAGAATGTGTATCCTGATGCTGTCAGGGAAAAGACATCATGCTATTGGCTTATAAATCTCCATGTGATGTCAGAGGGCACCGCAATTACCGCACTCTCTAGGACACTTGCTTGGTTCCGCCAGAAGATGCTCATCTCGGGGGTGGGCCCTGTGAGGATAGACATAATCACTGGTTGGGGACGGCGTAGTCGGGTCACCGGAACCTCTCTTGTCAGGCAGTCTGTTCAAGAGCTTCTAAACATATTCAGCTTCCCATTCTTTGTGGAGAATGGGAACACTGGGTGCTTTGTTGGGTATGGGGAGCCTCTGAACAGGTGGCTCCATCAGTCCTGCGTGGAGAGGATGCACTTATTATGATAGATAGGGTGCTTCTGCCTAGTCCTTCTATCAATTGGGAGGGAAAAAGAAACATTTTTTTGTTGCGGGGTAGAGAAAGAAGCTGCTGGGTGATGATGCTTGCATCATTGCTATTGCTTGTTATGTAGACACTTGAACCTGCATTGTTATGCCCATTACTGTCAGTGCTACGGATGGCAAGTATTTAGTTTCAGCTGGTATGATTCAAGAATAGCTCTCAAAAGTCAAATCTTCTACGGTATTGGAAGGTTTCCTCTTTGAAGGTAGCTACCCATCAGGTATGTCTTTCTGATTGAAGATAATGTATGCCATTGTAATCATCAAAGTGAAGCGCCATAAATACCTCCCATGACCTCAAAATTCCGGCGTTCTTCACATTGCTTTAGTTGGCACTCCTTATTCCAGTCTTTGCACTAAAGTGAACTATTGATCAACATAGAAAGGAGGCCAAATGGAAATTGGGACCTTGGGTAAAGACAAGGATCATGCATTCCCTTTGAACCATTTAAATAATTGACACAGTCAAACGCACGGCGAGATTCTTCTCCAACTGTCTCCTACATCTCTTTGGCACCCTACCTACTCCCTACTAATTCTTTCGCAAACTCTAACCCATAATCAAGTAGGAACGACAGAAGAGATTGTGGATCACAAAATAAGAGAATTTCATTGAAGGAGGCCTATGAACTAGTAGATAGATACACAGCCGGCTCATCCCCCAATCCCAACTCACTGACTATACACAAAAATCAAGTGATGTGATTCGCTACGACTGCAAAACTTTCTTCCCTTGGCTTGGCTTGGCTTGATGGACCATTGCGTCAGTCAGTCAGTCAATCGTAGTAGGCTATCATCCCATATCAGCATCATTGGCATCATCATCTCATGTTGCAGCACATGGGTTTCCCAGTCTCTTGTAGTTTCTCCCACATGCATATCATCTGCCTTGGAGACTGATAGTGTGCTGTGAAGTAATCTTTAATGCATCCAAACTGGCAGTACTTGTAGCTATGGCGATATTCAACTGGCTTTGAGCTGTTGAAGCTCTGCACCCACATCCCCACGCTCACATCCTCCATCTTGAAAAGCTGAATAAGATGGATCGTACAATTTGGAGGTTCAAGCAATCAAATAAATAAAGCTATAAATAGATTAAGAAGAAAAAAAGGAAAAGTTTTCCTGTCCTATGTTCTGTTACCCGTAGTCTAAGCCTTTCAAACTCGGACACAATGAACCGTGCAATGTCTGCGGAAAGCACATAACCTGGTCCATTAGCATAGGGTGGATATTCTTCTTCTGGCCATTCCTACAATCAGCACAAGATATAATTATAAGAACTTAAAGACTCTTTTTGAGAAGTTACTCATTGCAAATATCACAGAGAAGCTCTAGTCCACAAGTAAAATATAGGGATTGCATAACAGGACTATGGACACAAAAGGCACAGAATATCTGAAGACAGACATTGTAATTGTTAAGAGTACAAAGTCAGAAGTGCAGGCTGCCAAGTCAGTTACTATACAAGCGGAAATATGATCATTGAGAATAATAAGACAAACTACATGAAAATAGGCGGTACGTAGATGGAAGGACAAAAAGGGAGAAGAAAAGGGGAAATAACAAAGATGAAGTTGGGAAATTTTACCTCATATGTAACCGCCCATTTACCATTTCTTAAGGGCTTATGGTAGTAGTTCATGTTTCCAATATACAAGCTGCTGCCTGCAGGTACTTTCTTTGTTTCATCCAAGACCGAGTCAACCCTCACAAATGTGTCGTCGTCACATTTCATTATATACCTTGCTGACATTGCCCGAACCTGCAGATCGCACAACAATTGATCCCGTAGATATATCAGTGCTTTTTAGGCCAAACACTGATGAAATATGTTCTAAGCTTTTGGAAAACCCACCCCGCATTCAAATATTGCGACGGTCTTCAGGACAACAAGGTCATAGTTGTCCAAGTATGGAACTATAACAATGTCCCCAAAAAACTCTGCCTCTTTCTTTAGCTCCACATTCACTTCATTCCTAGCATGCTGTCCATTTTCAAACAGGACGTACAAGTCAGCATCAAGCCCATAAAATTCTCAGATGACATAAAGCAGCTAATAGGAAGTGTCCACTCGTACCAGTGCTACAAAAAAACGTGCCACTACATTCGAAGATGTGATGAGCTTGTTCTGCATCCAAGTCTTCCTCACAGCCATCCTCTCTGCAAAATGATTACCCGCAGAGAGTACACCGATGAACATCTCTACTACAGGCTGATCAGGAAGAGGCGGGGCTTGCCATCTACTTGAGAGCTCAAGATGCCTCTGAGGAGCATAATTAGGGTGCACAGTAGGCAGAGAAGCAACAAATAAAGAATGAACATCCACATCTCCATTCAAACTCAGCCCAGTAGCATCTTCCAGAGCAAATCCCTGGCCACAGAAATAGACATGGTAATCTCGATAACACACAATAATAGACTTTCACAGCATTTGTTTACTCACAGTGCGGTAAGGGAAGGAGGTGACATGCCTCCCATCAACATTAACATGGTAACCCTCCAATCCAGCGCTGATAGTCATAACAAAAAGTTTGCCTTCAGAAAATGGATATGGCCAGTCCACTGTGACCTTTTTTGTTTTTCCAATGAGACGGTTCAGCCACCAAGTTGCCTTAGACTCCTCTGAGCGATGATCATCATCTCGAATCCACTTCTCGCATTTCAACATCCCATCCACTGAACATGATGTATGTAAGATCAACATCCATATTGAGAATCACATGGATGAAAGAAACTGCAAAACTGTATGAACACACAACATTGACCAATGCATACTTAGAAGCTCAGTTCCAATATTCCCTTTGAATTTCTACCACATGCATCCTTTACAGCAACTATGGTTTCATAAAATATATGATCTTCTGATCAATGCTCTGCATCTTTCCATTCGACCAAGTTACTTCATAATGGTGATAGCATGCATGCTGAATTGGGAAAATCAGTTCTTTCAGAAAAGCTCCAAGAACTAAGAATCACTCACCAGTCTCCTCAACAGCCTTAGACTTCCAACCTTCGCACCTCATAGCAGTTCCCCACTGCATCCTATAACAAGTGTTCTGCTCGATGGCCGGTTTCCCACTCCAATCACCCTTCAACCTTGGATTGAAATGAAAAATCCGAGGGGGGTCCTCTCCGTCCACCGTCCTGAGTCCCTGAAATTCTATATGGAATTGTGATACCATCACCGACCCGTCCGCTTCCTTGAGCAAGGATATCTTAGGGTCATGCTCTGCATGGGCCCTCCTCGGCCTCCCAACCACCGTCACATGGGACCCCAAGTTCAGCCCGCAGGGCAGCACCATCACCTTTCCCTGGGCCGTGAAATCCTGGCCGGAGAGGGAAACCGAGTCCGGGCACGACTCCGACACGTTATCAGGCTTCTCCGGGTTAGCCACCTTCATCTTGTCGGATAGCAAATCCTGCCAGAGTTTGTGGCCCACTTGCCATGCCACGGCGGCTGACTTGTGGAGCTCCGGGAAGGTTCCAGGGCCGACAGCGCCAGGTTTGAGTGCGTGGTCGAAGTTCACGCCGGAGACGATCTTCCGAGGATCGGTGGTTCTAGCAGGGGTCAGTTCGTCGGTGCTCACGGAGATGGTGATCTGTGGGCGGCTGGGGGACTGGTTCTCATACGGGTCGCGGCCGGTCTGGAGGCGCGTCTGCAAAGGGCGAGAGAGGGTTGGGAGATCCTGACTAACGGAGCCAAAGCCGGAAATGAAAACGTACGGCATTTCGACGGTGACAAGGAGGACATAGATGAAGGCAACGCAGATCAAGATTTGGAACGATCGCTGCCTTGCGAGGGACCAGAAAAAGTCAATCCTCTCGAGTTTCTCGGGCTTCATTTTCTTCATTTTCTCAGGTGATTAACCGATGAGATAAGAGAGAGGGTGGGAGGGACTCAAAGATGGCTGATCAAGGAGGGGAAGTTATTGCAGGAAGAAAGCGTGAATGAGGAAGAAGGCGGGAAACCCTCCAGGTCTCCTCTGAGGAAGAAGGCTTGAATGAGAATGGTGGAAGGAGAACAGAAATGCGGAGGTGGGTGATCAAGGGAAACACGACATGGGCGCCATATGGGAATACGAGAGAGAGAGAGAGAAAAGGGGAGATATGGTGATGTGATTGGTGGTGGGAAGGAAAAGGAGAGCTTTTTCTTTGTGGAACCAGAGAAACAGCACATCTTTTAAAAAATTTTAAATATACAAAGCAATATTTGTGGAGCTTGTATTAATAATCCATGATCGTATTTATTATAATATGAGCGGGTATAATATTATATTAAAAAGCATTATATACAGATAATTAATTAAAT
Source organism: Trapa incisa (assembly GCA_030064435.1). Lineage (NCBI taxonomy): Eukaryota > Viridiplantae > Streptophyta > Magnoliopsida > Myrtales > Lythraceae > Trapa > Trapa incisa. The sequence continues at coordinate 64,086 of JASJPY010000194.1, forward strand.
TAATATTTAATTAAAAATTGTAAATAGTACACCTGAACAAAAAGGTTAATTATTTTTTAATTCTTCACATTCTTGATCCCAAAACTATTTTTGAATTTTATAAGCTAAAACATGGTAATATAATTGGGTAGATGAAAATAATAATAATTTAGTAGAACTTTATCTTGAAGTTGAACCCAACTCACACACACTGACACTCACAATTGGTGTGAATCCCTTATTTCATTCGTTTATATGGAATTAATTTATTGGATTGAAATGATCTGACAAGGATGGTAGTTAGTTCAAGGATGAACATGAACACAACCATAGATGAATTTCATCCAAAAGATACTAGTAGATGGAACAACTTACATCATGTTCTGAGAATATGCACAAGTCCAAACTTTGATGGATGGGGAAGTTTTAAGTAATTTTGACAGTGTTGTATATATATGCATCAGCCCTGCGGGGGGTGATGATGTATGCGAACAGGAATATGCGGCAGCATCAGAACCTCAATGGCTTCATATGCATATGCTAATCACACAGGAATGGAACCTGCTTCTACACTCAAGTGAATGTCGACTACACCAGGAGAAGGAGAAGAAGGAGAATGAGCCTTGATAGATGGGCCGGTGAACTGTCTGTCTATTTAGGCCTCGGAGTTTTTCGCAGGCTCGGGTTGGGTTCGCGACTGGAGCTACAATTGGTTTTTGTTCCTCGAGTGGATAAAATGATTTTCTAGGTCGTTTTCTTCTTACCATAGGACGGACGGACGAGGGCCAGACCAGACATCACTCCAAATGAACAAACAACGTTGACCTCCTTCCTTAATCCTCCCCACGAGAATTCAAAATAAACACGACAAGGGAAGATTAAAAAAAAAATACGTATGACGTTTTCTATTGGTGGGTACAGGAGATAAAGAAAGGTGGTGGCTGGTGGGATAGTCTAGTCTCATCTCATCATCTCATCCCAGGCACACCCTCCCCCTCATTCACATGAAAAAAAAAAAATCAAGGATGCTTGCTCCTCTCCTATCCTTCCCCACCACCATACCATTTGATCCTCGTAAGATTTTCTTCCACTTGCTCCTGCATATAGACTGACCACAGAACAGAAGAAATCAAGATGGTCCTAGTTGTGCAGAAGAGCAGGGAGACACCAGAAATTAGGTAACCGTTGCTGTCCCTTTCACAATAGCTACAAAATACAGATACAGACAGGCAAATGAAACTAGAGATCTGAGAGAGAGGATGATGGAGGCCGCACCTAAACAGCTAGCTAGACATTGACATGGCAATCCCCTTCTCTTATCACGTGGGCTGTACATCATGTTTCTTTTTTCTTGACACAAAGTTAGATACCTCATCTTCTCCTCCACCCTTATCTTACTCGAATAATCTAAGCACACCAGGCAACAACCCCTTTTCCCAGCCCTTCTTTTCTTTTCCCCCTTCATACGTTTCTCATAGAGAACATTCTCAGGCGACACTGATGATGCTTTCCCCATTGCTGAAGCTCGACATCGTGTGAATCCCAGAGTCATTTTGGCCCAACGGCGGTGACAGATTCAGGGATAGAGATGGTAGCAACTCTGGTGTGGCCTTAAAGCTCAAGCTGAGATGGGATCCAACTGATGGTAGAGGGGCCGGGATATCTGGGGTTGGTCCAGCATGATATGGTGTGGAGAAAAGAGGATGATGCACTGGAGTTGCATTGTCTTGATGAGATCCCTGAGCTTTCCCTGCTGTGTTAGCACTAGCAGCGACCTATAAACAAGAAATAGGATAGTCAGAGAGTCACATCCATGATATTATCCTCTGTTTCTTAATTACCAGCCAAACAATCTGCCGCATACCCTTTCAAGCAGAAGAATCAAATTTTCATCCACTGATAGTTTACCTTTTACGAATCCAAGAAAACTAAGCATGGCATATGTTTACAGGATGGTCGATGCTGTTTTCCACTTAATTTGAATGGTTGAAAAACCTCCAAGAAGGAATACAAATATTGGGAAAGGAAGATGCTCTGTTTGATCAAACAGCTTATGAAAAATTTCCCGGGAAGTCCACCCATTGATTCATTCTGAATGACAAAGAGCCCAAACAAGAGAGATGATAACTAAAAAACGAACAATGAAAACACTTTTTTGTAACTTCATTTTTCTCCATTGCTTATACTATCATCAATAAAAAGCGTTGCATATTTCTCCTAAAATCTTGCAAGGGGACAATATTCGAGCCGTCGAGACACTAGTATCTTTATTTTCCAAAGAGCTACTCTTGAGACCCTAAGTGACAGGACACCGGGTAAATTGCTATGCTAAATCAGAGTCAAAACTTTAATCGAATTAAACATCTACTTACATAGATGACTTACAGTGTCAGTGGTAATATCAAACAGGCTCGACCTGCGACGACGACGAGTTAGATTGCTCTGCCTGAGGAAGTACTTCTGAGCGTGACTAGCTACCTGAGTCGGAGTGCGGGTTTTGACAAAGTTCCTTGATATCCCTCTCCAATCCCCCTTTCCCACTCTCTCTAATCCCAGAAGGAATAGTCGGTGCTCTTCCTCCGTCCATGGAACCCCTGACCACAAATAAGACAGATAAATTCTAGATTGTGATTGAGAAATCAAAAAGATCCAATCCTAATTGTAAATACTCTACCTGAAGAACGAACTACGGAACAAATCAAATCTTTAAATCTATTGAGACAGACAAAAGAGCGTATATTTCCACCATTTAGAATAATAATCCAAAAAGAAAGAACAATTACGAAGTCGTATGTTTCGCCAGGCATTAAATATTGGATAATTTTATGAACGCCAGTATTATTATATCTCTCAAGAGTAACTCATACAAATAGCAATTACAACAGAGAGATGAAGAAACACCACTTCCTGAATCAAAGGATCGTTGCAATTAAAGCAGCAATTGAATGAAGAAGATAGAGGAGATCTGGATCGTACTGTACCTCGCTTGCGTTCACGGCTGTTGGAAGAGGAGTTATGAACGACGTCATCGGATGATGCATAGCCGGTGGCGGCTGCGATTGCGGTTGCAGCTGCAGCAGAACCATCCTTGACAGCCACACCAGCACAGGGGCTCCCGCTGCCATCGTTGCTACCCGAATTCAAGTCCTGCGGATGCACGTACTGAGAGAGGTTATTCAGACTCACGCTCTTCCTCATCGAGTCAACCACGAGCCTCACGCCGAACAGCATGATCTCGCCGGCCACAGGCGAGTCGTCAATCGTCTTGCATGGGCCAGACATCTGAGGTTCACAATGAAGTACGCTCCAATAGAGAGACGGAGTGAGAGGAAATCTGGCGTAAATGGATAGTCGATGCGCCTCGACTCGATCCTTCTTGTGGTGGCGAGGAATGGATGGGAAGGCCTTGCGATTGTCTCGTCGCTGGATAGAAGAGGAGAGAGAAGGGGAGGGAACAAAGCCTTATGGTGAAGCTGTGTGTGTATATACATATACATATATAAGAACAACGAAGGTAAAGACTAAAGAGAGGTGAATCTAACGGTTAAAATTGATATTAAATTAATTTATTTTATTAAATATTTGATAATAAAAGTAATATTTAAAAAATATATCAAAATAATATTTGACCCAAGTATTATTAATTTAATTTGGATTAATACTGTAGATTATTGGCCTAATTAATAAAGAATGGAAGAAGTTTACTTTCCAAAATAAACTGTGATTATTAGATAAGTTATATTGTAGGGGTAATATGTACTTGTGGGATTTGTCTAATATTTGTTTCTCTATGTAATTAAATTTAATAAATAGGTAGTACTAATATGAGATAATAATAATGGAGTGGAATAGAGTAGAGTAGATGATGAAAAGGAGGAGCATGTGAAGGACATGTGGGCAAAGTGATTAATAGTGAGACTTGAAAGAGCCTAAAATAGGGGTGGTCTTGTGATTAGATTAGATTAATGATAGTCTAAGCCCTAAATCACAGTGTCCCAGCCAATAATGTCCTTATAATCACTTCATTTTATCTCATGAGATACCCTAAGTACGGTTTAATTAATTGACATGTTACCCATAAAAAGCTTATAAAAATTCTGAACAGCCCAGTTGGTATAGAACGAATAGACATAAAGCAAAGGAGTAGACAGGACATGAGCCCCACCAATCTACAATTCTTTTTTTTACAACCAAATAAAGCAAAGAACAATTTAAATTTCCAACCTGCTAATCCATCTTATTGCCTAAACATAATACCAGTGCAAAATTGCAGAATCTCATCTCAACCTTTCCCATCTTCAGCGGCTACAAGATAAAGCGTTCCCCTATAATGGAGTCATATCCAGCACTCTCTGGGTACAGCCATTGGTCATGTCCAAGCACAGGGGAATTGCACTAGGAAAGCTTTAGGTGGAAGATTACATGGAATATGGCCCAGACAGGATTGGTATATTCTGCCATTGTCAAATAAGATGGCAATGATATGGCAAGGGAACTTCTCTCTTTGCTCCTATTAAAATGAGGCCATGGCCATACATCTAGTGGTGGTTGGAAAATGGAAAATGGAAAATAAAATCGCTTGATTTTTATATGGAATCTGTCATAAGCAACTTTTATCTTTTTTACTCAATCTTGCTGATAGGATATCCGTACACCCCACATATAATATATTCATCACTAGTGGACCAGTGGTGGGGTGTCTACAGGAGGAGATAAGCTAAGATAAGGTTATGTGGGGCTCAACCACCATCTTCACACTCCGCAGATCCCTCTTGCCCTTTTACATATTAGATCTGTCTTTTGGGGACTTCTTTTCCTTATATTTTTACATATGAATGCACAGAATTTTTAGGTGACAGTCAATTTTATAACCATTTTTATTGGTGATGTTTAAGCTTTGCTATCATCCCTACTATGCTAATCAAACACAGTAACCCTGCACTTCAATCTGTAACCCAGAAACGTTTTAGGATTGTTAGAAGTTCTCATTGTATCATGAATACTGTCTGTAATCTAAAAATACTCGGAAGAAAGATTCAGAATGCCATCTAGAATTTTTCAGTCCTTGCAAATATTTTTTCAATGGATTGACCTTACTTGCTATAGCCTATTCAGCACAATGAAATAGGAATGCATGAAAGGCCAAGCTAGATATATATTCAGTGTATGTTGAAGTATGCTAAATTTAAAAGTGTACAAGGCGAAAATGAAGAGCCAGGATTTGGTATACTGTAAAGTTTGCCCATGACTTTTTTTTCTGGCACCAGAAATGGTCAAAATTGGGTGCTAACATTCATCACTTCTCCATTGCAGGATAACTTCATATTCCATTTTCATAATGGACTCTGATTCATTTTTCCTAGTCTTAGCATGTGATTTTGTGACACAATGCTATTTTTTCTTCTTTGCTGCTGAATTGGTGAACATCAGCAACTCATTCAGAACGTGGGAAGGCATGATGGGGTGTGTGTTACTTAATGCCAAAGAAAATCACTTGCCTCTTGTAAAGCAAAAGGAGGAAGGAAGAAAGAGGACCCAAATAAAAAAGTACTAGTAGAACACCTTTCATCTTCAATATGGTTTCATCCTTTTAGTCCTAAAATAACATGAGCAAAGGAACATGAGCCCATACATAGGCTCTGGCCTGTTGATCTTTTACTGGTTATAGTTGTACCATACAGTCAATATGTATATCTGTGTATGCATATAGCAGGCAGCAAGCAGCACGTTTCAACAGGTAAGGATGCATCTTCACAATTCACACTCCACCTAATTCAAAAGTGAACGTTCACCCCCCTTTTAAATGACGTGCTACACACCCATTTGCTCAAGCCTTAGAATGGACGGCCCAGATGCCATTATAAAATTTCAAATTGTCACCTATCTTATGAAGCCTGCATTGTTTTGTGATGGAAACAGTAAGTGTCCTCTTCCAATTAAAACCATATAGTCTTACCTAACAAAAACATATATACATGCATGTATAGATAAAGAACTTGGCTCTTAAAAGAAGTAACTGAAAAGAGTCGGATGCCCCACTCCTATTTTATATGAAATTCATCAGAAAGAAAGTTGTATTTCCCACAGCAGCCAAATGAAGATGTTTGGAATTCAAATTACCTGGAAAGATCCTTATCGGATGATCTCAAATATGCCACTATCTCCAACCTTGTACACCTCAAATATGAATGCCTTTCTTGTATCACATGGGAAAGTATCCACTCATACCACTGGATGAAGATTAGGAATGAAGTTTGTATATGGCTTGTTTACTCTTCTTCTGTTCAGGAGATTGATCATTGTTGTAGCAGCTACAGTATCATCATCTACATTTGGATGAACCATCTTTCAAAAGCTTCCTTTTTATTACGAATTGAACGCAGTTACGAGCACCCTTAAGCTATTTATTAACCGTCTGTTTCTCCTATCTGGTACACATTTCAAGCAAATTAGACTACAGTTCTGAGCTGCTGCTGCTGCTAATGAATCCTGTTATATCTTGAACTTGAGCTGGGTTTAGCCTGTGGAGTTCTGCCCATACCTTCACAAGTGTAGAGCCCTCTAGAAAGGCATCCTTTTTCACCGTACCTTCACTCAGCCATCTTTTCAAATTCTTCTCCATCTCATCAATCTTTGGTTTAAGAGCAGCAAATGGCTCTCTATTTGAGGTCTTCATCCTTAGCTCCTCCAAATCAGCCCAGAAAGTGGATTCGACACATGATCCACTTGGCTTTTGTCCAAAGTGCTCTAACCATCTCTGTGTGTATCTGTACCTTCTTGGCCTTCCCCTCTCCAGGTATGGACCTGTATCTTCATTCTTCAAGTGTCGGTAGTAGTTGGCGATGTCAAGTGGCTCAACAAAGCGACGGTATTCTGTCCCGAGATCGACCCATTCTTTCTGACCCTCGAACTTTTCAGGGAGCTCATACCTTTTCAACATCTCCACAATCTCATCCCATATTCCGGCAAGCTCAAGCCTCTTAACATTAGCTTGGAAGTCCTCAGTATACTGATTTTTCCTGAAGGAATCGTAGTAGCCACCTCGAGCCTCGCAGGCAAATCGATAATTCTCTAGCTTGGTCATGGCATCCTTCATTATTTTCTTGTTCTGCTCGATCTTTGACAAATTTGCAACCTTCTGCTTCTCAGATTCTGTAGCCGCACGGAGGCACAGCCTCGCCCTTGCACTCTGCAAAAGGTAAATGTCCTGTGAGTATCTCACACTGTGGAGAAAAACGATTGCTTGGAAAACATGCTCATTGAGAAGCTAACAAAGAATACACACACACACATACCAGACCAAAGTCGTTAAGAGTCTCATCTGTGAGTATGATGTGGGGGTCCATGGAATCACCTGAATTCAACGGTATTTCTACTGAAGTGTCAAGACAAACCACACCTTGCCTTCCCAGGTTCTTATTTATCTCATCTTTGTAAGCCATGTGTGCACTCAGGCTAGTTTTTGCTGCATCGGGCACTTCCATCTCTGACTTCAGCTGAAGAGAATAGAACAAAATCTGTAGAACGGCATCGGGGTTCTTTACCACAAGCAGCCTTCCATTGGTGGAGCAGAACAAGAATGTCCCAAAAGGCCTGTAAGGGCTGAGCTCGATGAACCCGGAGATGGTGTCCCTCAACATGCTGGCGCTCCCCATCAGAGTGCAGGCAGCATGAGTCGCCGCACAGGACACATGCCTCATCAGGTTCACAAAGAACTCTGATGCCAGCATGCTATTCACATCAGGCAAGTTCTGGGCATTGGGGTTGAAGACGGAGAGGATTTCGTGGAGGGCTCCTCCCATGGTGGAAGAAGGAGGCGCAAGGGGGATCCGTGGGACTATGTCATGCCTCATCACAAAGTGCACGAAGTGGTCGGACCAATCCTCGCGACGGACTGCGTGGCAGAATATGTGGTCCGTGGAGAGAGGGGATCCGAAGGTGAGACAATTGTGGGTTGTCGAAGAAGGTTGGACCCGTCTTTTCGACCGCAGGTGCTCGAAGAGCCAAGTGGTTGCAAAAATTGCAAGCGGGCCTCCTGCAGAGTGGCCTGTGAATATAATCTGTCTCTTACCATCATTCAAAGTGTTCATCACCTGGATGGAGAAATTGCGGCACAGGTATTATCAGCAAGATTTGGCCAGTCGAATATTAAATACACACCCAAGGGATTGAGGTGAGAAACAGATTAGTAAAGAAATTGATAGAGAAATTTGTACCTTTGTCTCGAGGGTTGACTTGATTTCCAGGAACTTGAGCAGGAATGCCTGGTTGACCTTGGCGAGCTCATCGTTGCTGATGCTCCTGAGGCAATGGAACTGCTCGAGATCGATCTTTGTTTCCCCGAAGGCCTGGCCGCCAGCGGCGGTGAACCACTCGTCGGCCGACCAGGATCCGGCGAAGGCGAAGATGATTACATCCGACCCCCTCTTCTCCTCGAGGAAAGCCTTGTCGTGGCTCTTGTGGGCTTTGAAGGCCAAGTGGCAGGCGGCCTTCACTTTGTCGTCACTGAGGTTTTTGCCCAGCTCCGCCATGTGTAAGCTTATGACTCGGGGCTTTTCTTTTTGCCTTCTTCTTACATTGATGATTCCAAGGGGCGAGTTGAGCTGGAGTTATGGAGTAGAAACGGAGCGCGTCCGAGTTTACCGAAATGCCCTCGGATGACTTGCCGGTGCCGACTGCCGGTAGGTGAAGTCAATTATATGGAAATGGAATGGGATTTGATTCCCTCGTGGGCTCCTGATTGACCTCTCTTACGACGCGTAAAAAAAAGAAAGATTCCGAATTCTTCAGAATAACCATCTCGTCCTCATCTCTCTTTCCGCGAATTGCACAAGCCATAATAAGCAGAGTACTATGTGTGAGGCTGCTAAGCTTGATTCCGTCAAGTATCATTTCTTAGAACCAACCTAATAAGCTCTCCCGCTGAAGTCCACTCCCAGAACGGGAGTTGGTCACTGTACTGTAAGTCAAAATGATCAGCAAAATCCTCCCATCCAAACCCCGCACTGACTTTCTGGGCCTTAGGCTCAGCACTCTGCAGAAAGTACCTCTCAGAACTTGTCAGTCAAACCTCCGCGTACAAGAGAATGATCGTGGAATGTAGACGTATTCGTTAGGCCTGCTCCTGCAGTTCATTTACTTGAAGAGAGGAAGAGATCCACGCCAGGCGCCTCGCTGATCTAACTCCTTCAATTCGAGCTCAAATTCACTGACGAAGACGATAATCGATGACAGAAGAAGGAAAACCTGCAGAGAAGAGTCCAACTGAGATCAATACCGCTGAACTGGAAAGCCTCGGAGGAATGGATGTCGACAAGGATCGAGGATTGAGGGGGGGGGGGGGGAGTTTTCCGGGTCGATTAATGGGCCGGGTTCGAGCGTCGACTCGGGATTAACTTTTCCGGTTCAAATAGATGCTTCACCGCGATAGCCCATTTGAGCCCATATATTGCGGCCCAATAGAAGAGCTACACCTCTCAGGGCAGTTATAGCCTAGGAAAGAGATTGGCAGAGCATCCACGCCTCGATGGATGCGTGTCCTTATCTTAGTGGTTGAAATCTGCAGCAGATGCCGGCCTATCTTACCAGATAAAAGCCCGCTCACGGACATGAAAAATGGAAGCCCGAAAAGGGCAAGACTCAACCGGCGGAGGCTGGGCCTCTTCACCGATGGCTGTTTCGTAATTAAATAGACTTTACGGGGCAGGCTCGTAAGGAAAACTAGAATTTCAGTTCATAACAGACAGCTCCTCCTCCCTAAGCGAAGAACAAAACTGTGAACACTTGAACTTCCACCGACTCTCCGGCCAGCACGAGGGCTCTGAGCCGCTCCCGTGACCTGGGAGGAAGATGGAAGAATCCACAGTGAGTTATCACTTCTTATTCCGCAGCAATTTCTTCTTTGTTCCCTTTTTTGCATCTGAAAATTTTGGTTACCATCGACTGCGCTCCATGTCCAATATCGGTTAATGTGGTTAATTGTGGCTTTTTATTGTATTTTTTCCGGTTCCTTCTGGCGTATTACGTGATATATTTGATCATTATGCAGCCACTGGCTCGATTCTTTCTCTATTCCGTCTCCTTGTGTGTTTGATAATTATCGGTTAATTCTGGCGCATAATATTTCGGTTCTTTGATTTCTTGGTGTTTATATGATTATGGCGATTTTTGGTCAGTCATCTGCGTTTCCTTCTCACGTTCTTATGTTTCATCTCTGATACTTAATGTTGCTACTGACTTCTCTCCACTGTAGTATCAAGCAACGCAGCTTGTATTGTTTCATATGGTGCTATTCTTTTGCTGCTTCAGTTTTTGTCCCTGGTTTTTCTCTAGTATCTCATGATTTTTTGCCTAAATTTTTTGTTTTTATGGAGCATTTATTTTATCTTCTCTTTAGAGTTTGATCTGCTTGGAAGAGTCATATGGTACATGATCCTCAATTTTATAAGGAGACCTGATCATAATTTCATTTATTCTCATCTTATTTGCTCCTCACATTCTTGCACCTGTTACTAGCATTGTTTGAAGCAACGCAGCTAGTATTGTTTCTTAATCCAGTATGCAGTGCTTTTGTTTTGGTTTAAGATGCAATTCTTGTCTAAGTTATCCCTTTCACTATTTGATTTTGGTGGTCTGTTCTGTTTTTGGCTGATTCTTCATTTCTGTCATTTGTTTAGAAATTGTGTGCCTTACAGAAAGCTTATGCTGAGATAATAATGAACATATCCAAGGAGACAGCATACCGTGTTATGGCATCAGAAAAGAAAAGGTTACAGATTCAGAAAGAACTATCTGCGGTAAAAGATGAAGGCTTGCGCTTGCTTATGAGATTAAAGCAGATGTTGGATGTTAAGGTATAGTTGCAATGGGAGTTTTCATGATTTTTCTCTTATGTCTGTATCGTCTTTATGTAGATTGTGGATTATCGCTCCTTGTCCATCAAATCTTGCATTTACAGAAAATAAAAATGTGATGCTTCAATATTTCCCATGGGCAATGAAAACAAGGTGGTTTTGAAGTAGAATCAACCGAAATTCATTATTTGATCATGCAATGTATTGCATTGAACACTTGATGCTTTTCCATAAATGCAGACAACTGAAGCAGAAATGACTGCTACAAGTCGAAGGAAAAAAATTGAAGAGCTCGAAGCACAGCTTAATGAAGCTGAGGATATTGTAGAAGAGCTTAGAGGAGAATTGAGAGATGCACAAACTGAGCTAGCAAAGCTGGCAACCAATAGATCAAGATCTTTGAACAGAAACTCTTTTGATCCTGGTCCTGCTTCCACAGAAAGGATAGAGGGGAACCCACATGAAAGTTATTGCCAAAGTGACTACATTTATGCATATAACCCTGATTTTTCTGCCAGAATGATGAAAGAGAGAGAGACTGAACTTGGTAGGTGTTCATTCACTCAGAAAATTCATGCATTTGGAGGGAACATTTTTGGGCAGCTGTCTCTTCCCGAAAAAGAGGAGCATCTTCAAAACAAGGTCCACAAAGGAGGCAAAAATGATCCATTGTGCACAACCCCCAATCTAAGTCCCGACCAACCATTTGGAATGGAAGAAGATCCAAATGAGCTTGAAGTTATGGAAACAAATGGAAACCATCTCCAAATTGAAGTTCCCAGGTCCTTCCAAAGAAAAAGAAAGAGGACTACTAGGTATTTGAGATGTAGAGCTCCAGTGCCACTAGAGAAGCTGCAAGCTTCTAGCATTTGTTTCTCAAAATCAACCCCAAATTCTCATGATGACCATTGGTTATCCTTGGACACAGATCAAATTGGTGTGCAATCAAAACATCCATTTGTTGATAATCATGTTGAACCGATTAAGCCTTGTAGTTTTCTGGATAAAAAGGGCAAGAATAAGCTAATATTAGAAGAATCAGTTATGAGTCATGGAAAGGGATGGGAGAAATCATTGATGTTTTCAGCTGCCATGCCAGATACTGGGAGGATTAACTTGTCATCTCAGATTGAAGCTTCAAATCTAGCTGATCCTGGTAGTGAGGATAAATATAATGGTAAATTCCTCAAGTACACATTTCAAAGAAGGCGAAAGAAAGGAAAAGTGAACTTGTCTGATGGGAATTCAACAGCTGACCATAATACACGAAAAATGGAGTTATATGAGCACGATATTTGCCAAGAGACAAGCATGATTGACCAGAATAGTGAATCATCTGGGCATAGTCAGCTGATGGAAGCGGCTGAGCAGGTCAGTATTTTTCATTTAATCTGCTTTTTCTATTTTCCAGTTGTTGCATCTTTTATCTTGTCTGAATATTTGTTGAAAATTTTCCAGCAAGTACATGAGGGACGTGAGTTTCATGAATTCCGGCATGGACAGCAGTGTACACAGCGAGTTCTTAATTTACTTGAGCATTTATTTTTCATAGTTTGGAAAAGATGCCTTTTAAATCTCAAAATTATTTTGGTTTAAATAGTATTATTAGTAGTTCTCCCTTCTTTCCTTCATTGGAAGGGCTTTACTTCAAAATTAGTTTCAGGAATTGAAACATGACACATTTCAGCAATTGAACTTGTGCCTACGTGATCATTAATCTACTTAGATCGTGGGCCACTTTTGCTTTATAGGTTTCTTCAGTTAAGTTGCCCGTCTCTGTAAATGAATTTTGCATGACCATACGTATAGCTTTAGCGTCTTTGATATCCACCTATAGCAGCATACAATCATCTTTTCACACACATATATATATATTTTTTTTCCATAACTTGAACCATGTGCATGCACCCAATAGAAATGATATTGCTGATTAGACTGTGAATTTGTTCCTGGAATTTATTAAGAGAAGAGTCTCCAAGTCTCGTGCAGCGAAATTGCCTTATTGCTCAATTGCTTTAGTTATCAGTTTCTGGATTTCTGATTTCGGACGGTGCCTGTTTATATAAACACGCATTTGTGAGTAGGCAAGTTTCACAGTTGTGTTCTGCAGTGCAACTTTTATCCTTGGTTGGGTTTATAACTGACTGTTATTATTGTATTTTTTTTTGTTTTTCTATGTTTTGCAGCTCATTAATTTATCTGAGGACATGATGAGTCGTGCAGCTAAACCGTCAGAATCTTGATGAGTAGTTTCTGATACTGCATTATTACGGGAGAACTTGAGGAAGAGGCCATAACAAGGTAGAGCTGAAGAACCTTATGCATCTGTGGATGGATATACTCAAAATCTTTCGGATATGATAGTGTTGGTTGTAACTGATAGTACTTAGGAACATATTATTACTTCATTAGCTTAGTTTGCTCTGAAAAATGATCTCACATGCCCTGTCTTTAAAGCATGCTCTCTTATAAGCTAGAAGTTACCAGCATTAAAATTCCTCCCGGTGAAGTGGCTTCCAACATTTGGTTCAGGACCCTCCCTTAGCTATCACCAAAAGCATTTATTGGTTGCCAACTTCCACATTGTGAAAACATCACGTAATCACACCATAGCATAATTTATAAGTTTTTTTTACTTATATTTATGTTGTTTGGCTATAAAAAATGTGAGATTGTTTTAGTAAAAAATTTGTTCATAGTGCAAAATTAGATATATTCTTAAATTAGATGCCAAGTAAAAATTTAGTGTATTTGTAAGCGATTTTCACTTTTGAATATTTCTGTACAATATTTTCTATAATGATAAAATAGGGATAATTCCCAAAAACAAATGGTGAGCCTAAAACAAGGTACAACCCAAGCCCAATACCCATATTTGTACTCAACTAAAGAACCAATCCCCTTCTTCACCACACCCAACTTTAACATTAACTCTGCAGCTGTCATCCCTAAGAATGACAATCAGATCATATAGATCGGCCCTCTACGATATGTTTTTAGTATGACCATCTAATGGAAGTCAGTGGGCTCAGGTGTAGCCCATGTGTCGTTATAGTCATGGGCTCGGCCCATTCCCTAAGGACCCGTGACCCTCTAGTGGTCCATCGAGAAAATAATATGAAACTCCGAGGATATTTTGGTCAATTAAGGCGCTTCAGATATCCGCGAAACCATATTTTATATTCCTTTTTCCCTTCTTTCGGTTTTCCCGCCGTTCTGGTTTCCGGTCGTGAGAATCCGTTCAAATCTCAGGCGTTGCAGGAGATTCTCAGATTGCTGGTGCTTATGTTGATTTCGATGCGAACAATTGCGGTCGTTCATTCCTGCATCTTCTATCAAGGTATTGATATCCCATACCTACATTCATGATCTTAGGCAATTCCATTGGTCTCCTCTTAAGCAAATTTGCGCAGTCTGCGTTGAGCAATTGCAGATTATGGTTCATAGAATCGGAAGGAACGTAAATATGGTCTATTGGACAGATGCTGTCGATTTGTGTGGGTTGTTAGATTATTTTATAATTTTTGTAAACACAAAACATGACTTTCGGTCAGCTTAATCGGTTTTTTGGTTGTTGTGCTAGAGGGATTCATTAAGAATGATGATGTGCAAGTTCTCGGTTGAGCAGGATCATATGTACAATACAAGGTCAATATATGGTTTGTTTTTACTTTTTTCCAAGTGAGATTTGAGTGCATATTATTACCATTGTAAGCCATATTCCCTCATTTATTCTTTCATGGAACTTCCTTTATCATGTGCCACTAATGGTTTCAGACTTCACAAGTCCTAAATACATGTGATTGCAAATGGGTATTGTCCTAGTGCAGATTTGTCATTAAGCTGAGTGGCCTAATACAATTTCAGAATCTCAACAGAAGCCTTCCCTGATCTCAACAGATTGGTAAAATTAGCTGCTGATGAGATCTTTAATGGGAGACGCTGCTCTGTGTTCCTCAGGGAGAGTTTTCCACCAATTGACAAGGGTAGACTCGGGCAGGAAGGTGTCTTTCCTTATTTCGCCCTTGTCATACCAGCGCTTCAGATTCTTCTCTAGCTCCAGGATGCTCTCCTTCACATCTTCAAACGGCGTATTTTTGTCAGTCATTGTGATTTTGAGCTGCTCCAACTCGGCCCAGAAGGTGGATTCTCCGCTCGTCCCTCCATGTTTCATATAAGAATACTCATACCATCTCTGAGTGAACGGATATCGTTTCGGCCTGCTCCCAGGCTTCAGGTACTTTTCAGTCTCTTTATACAGGGCATTCTTGTAGTAGTTGGCTATATCAAGGGGCTCCGTGAGGCGGCGATATCTTGTTCCCATATCCACCCAAGTTTTGTCTCCCTCGAAGCCATCTGGAAGCTGGTACTTTTTCAACATCTCGATGATTTCGTTCCACATGCTTGCTAATTCAAGCCTCTGTACGTTGGCAAGAAAATCTTCCTCGTATTTATGCAGCTTGAAAGAATCATAATATGACACTCCCCGTTTCTCACATGACTCCCTGTAATCTTCTAATTCCTTCATGGTTTTCTCTATGGGGACCCTCATGTCATCAATCTTCTTTCGGTTGGCTATCTTCTGATTCTCCGCCTCTCTTGCAGCACGAAGGCATAGCCTTGCCCTTGGGCTCTACCAAACCAATATCATGAGGTCTAAAGATTAGCGTCACTGTTGATCTTTGATCGGTTTATGCACGATCAAATATCTAAAGCATCTATAAAGTTCATCCAGGCTTTAGCAAACTTACCAGACCAAAGTCATCTAGGATGGTGTTGGTGGTTTGAGGCTCGCGGTCTGCATCCTCTAAGCAATACAAGTTTGATCTCATATGCCAAGTGTTCACTCAAGGTTGCCTGTGCTATCTCGAAACCCTCTTCTTGGGGGCTTAATTTTGCAGAGTGGATTAATAATTGCAGCACATTATCAGGGTTGTTTACTACCAGCAATTTCCCTTTTCCATTGCAGAAGACATATTTCCCAGATGGTCTGTAGGGGCTATGGTCAATGAAGCCAGAAATGGTGTCAACTAACTGGTTTGTGCTACCCATTAAAATGCATGCAGCTTGGTCTGCTACACTAGAAGCATTTCTCATAATATCCTCTAGCGTGTCATTGTTTAACCCTAAGCTTTCCAGGGGCGTTTTTTATGATTTTGGTATTCTCCTACTGAAAAAGGAGAGAATTTGGGGGAGTCTTTCTTTTATATGAAAGTGTTGGGCAAGCATAATTTGAGGGACAATGTCATATCTGGTAACGAAATGTATGAAATGGTCAGATCAGTTCTCACGCCTGAGGGCATGTCCGAATATGCCGTCAGCAATCAAGGGAGAACCAAAAGTTAAACAGAGTGGCAATGGATCCTGGGTCTTTGTCTCTCCTCCGTTTTTAAGGTGCTCTAAGAGCCAAACGGTTGCATATATCGCAATGGGACCACCTCCTGAATGGCCTGTAAAAATAATTTGCCTCTTTCTCTTCATAGCCCC
Organism: Trapa incisa; assembly: GCA_030064435.1. Classification (NCBI taxonomy): domain Eukaryota; kingdom Viridiplantae; phylum Streptophyta; class Magnoliopsida; order Myrtales; family Lythraceae; genus Trapa; species Trapa incisa. The sequence continues at coordinate 80,405 of JASJPY010000194.1, forward strand.
TTTCACCTGAAACTTGGAATTTAGTAGTTATGAGAAAGCTTGGTGGTTATGATCAGGGAGGGTGTGCTGAACAATGGATGGTAAGTTCTATGTTTAACTTATGAGGGAGGGTAATGCATAGTCTTGTTTTTGGATTAATATCATCATTGTTAATCATAGATGAAAATCGATGAAGGTGAGGTGAGATGCAAATTGGTTTAGCCTGAGGATGAATCTTTGAGATCATTGATATAGAAGAAGCATATACATGTGTGTGTACCTTTTCGCGCAGCTCCTCCAAAATGGATGAGAATCTTCGGAGAAAGGCGTCATTCACGGAGGCAAACTCACTGTTGCCTATGGTTCTGATGGAAGGGAAAACATCAAGACTGCTATTTATGTTGATCTCTCCAAATTTACCTGCGCCTCCTTGACCTGTAGAGAACCAATCACCTACAGACCAAGTACCTGGAAAAGCAAATACAATGATGGTGGGGTGGCCGTGTTTCTTCATAAAGAAAGGATTGCTTGTATGCTTATGTGCTTCCAGGGCATCACCCAGAACTTTGTTGATGATTTTGCCCTGGACGAAGAGGGCGACATTCGGCGGAATTTCTTGAGCCATGGCTAATTTCTGAGATATTAGAATCTCACCAGTCACCAGACCACCCAGCTCACTATTATATACAGCTGAAATGGAAGGCTTGGAGAGCTCAGCGGTCGTTGTTGACTTTGCCGATCTGCAGCTGCTCCATCTCTTTCACGGCCTCTGTCTACCCGTCTGATCATTTGACGAATTCATCAAATAGTATAATAATTGGGTCGTACCACACTATGCTACAGTGGGTCATGGAGGAGGATGTCTACTTTACAGGAATGCCCTCATCATAATAGGAGACTTGTGACAAGGGAGATGACAGCCGTTGTGAGTGTATATGACAGCCATTGTGTCATCTTAAATAAAGTTACAACTGCCTTGGCCTTGCCTGGTTCTACTTCTGTCAGTGTTCTCATCTTTCGAGGACTTTTGGCTCCGTTGACTGACTGGTAAAGAATTACATGGAAATAGTAATGGGCCTGCCGTGTTCTCATATTAGGCCCATATTATTCATCTTGAGAGACCACTTTTGGGGACAATGGTGCGTATATATATATATATATATAGAGAGAGAGAGAGAGATCATTCTGCGTTATTGAATGTGATATATTGACACAAATCTCAATAAGAATCACTTTTAAAAGTTTAAAACTACATAAATTTCATTTATAAGTTAAAAGTATGAGATACTAAAGTCTAATCTAATAATTTAGTGAATGTTGATCCTAAAAATATCTTTAAAAATAATTTAATATTAAATAAAATAGATGAATATTGCAATCATATAAGAATATTATGTATTATCACTCATTAATTTATTCTTTTAATTGGGTTTTGCTTCATATGCACAACCTTTTCTCAATGGTTTCATTGCATATTTTCCTCCCACTACAGAAAAAGAGAGGGAAGAAGTGCTAGCAAAGTGAGAGTAAGAAAGGGTGGCTCAAGTGGTATGCCGTTTTTTTAGGGTATGTTCCTAGCTACTCAATTCCTTGTCTGTGCTTTATAATTCCAATTACAGGTGGAGAGGGTCAAACCTTTGATTCTGCAAAGCATTCCTTCTTTAACTCTACCCAATAAAGCTAATAATCCAATTCACATACAGTCATAAAGAGCCTTTTGATGCATTAAATAAAATATGTCTTCCTACAGACAGACAAGGAATATTCGCATATTCACAAAAAACTATTATAAAAAGATGCTCCTACATAAAATTAAGTACATCTTCTACAGTACTCAAATATGCTTTATTTTGAAAAGTTTCAAGTAATGCTGGTACAAAAGAGGGGGAGGGAGGCAGATGAGACCAAGCGTGCATGGAAATATTGCCTGTGTTGCAGGATTCTTTTCCCTCTACTACTTGGGAGGGACAAGGAAAACAAAAATCAGTGGAGCCCTTTCCTTTTTCCTTTGACTACCACCTTCCTCATCAGATCAAAAGAATAAGTCCTTCATATATGGATCTAGAATTGCTGATACATTTGAAATCCTTAGTCACATCTTCCTGGGTGTATATTATGTTCTTTCCATCTTATTTGAGTGAAAAGGACAGAGGAAAATAGAGTATGAAAAAGCCAAGCTAGACAGAGAGAGAGAGAGAGTGATGAGCTAGGGTTTCATGGAATTAATAATATGAGATAGAAGAGATAGGCAAAGCAGCAATCATAATGTCTTCTTCATCCTTCCACTCCCCTCTCACCTATCATCATTACCCATCCTGTCCACACTCACCACAGCCACCACTACCACTTCATCTCTCACCCACATAAAGAAAAACTCCCCGAAGCAGCAGCAGCAGGAGGAGGAAGAAGAAGAAGAAGATCAAGAAAAGGCAATATCTAGAGTGTACCTTCCGGAAAACCCTAGAGATCAGCTAGCAAGCCATCGTGATCAACGTTCGCCACATGAGTGAGGATTCTTGATTGTGTGCTAGGCCTCCCTCTCTACTATCTCTCTCGGGGAATCAAGCGTCTCGGTCCGAAGATTGTTGCTTGTTGCATCATTGTTCTTTTTTCCAGATGGGCTGGCTTGTTTCCGAGGTCTATGACCTCTCTCTAGCTATTTTATGTGTGCTTGATTAATCCAAACTTCTGCTCAGCTTGCACGTTTACAAGACCAACTGCATATATGTGTGTGTATATATATATATTCACTCACATGAATTTTATTGCAATATTTGTTGTCGTCAGAAGTTTGTAGATCTACAGCAAAGCCATGATTCCTGACCTGATAAACGGATCTATAGTTTATCCATATGCTTCTAGAGTTAGGTAATAGGTATGACAGTCTGGTTTTATAGGCTTTCCACAAGAATTTCTAGTTCCTATATCTCTGCTACCTGACAATCAGTGTTGCATGTGAGGATGAAAGAGATGATAAACATACAAAACAATTTGTGTTTGGCTACCTACCTTCCTTCCTTCCTAGGGTTTCTCTTCATTTGTCTGTGCGGAATAGTTAGCTCCAGCCTATACTATAATTAAGTGCATATAGAAAGAAGAAGAGCAGTTATGACAATATCTCATCTTCAAGCTATCTCATCTGCGTTTGCTTACCTTACCTGACTAGCTTGCTTATAGGGTGGCTTCTCACTTGAGAGATTGAGATTGATTGCAACAATTGTTAGTAAAAATGTCAAATTTGACTATAATTTTCACTCAACATCATTTGGTATGGCTGTGAAGTGCCCTCGAGATTACATGGGATCCCAATTGTATGGTCTCCATTGGACATTCATTGTGAGCACAGTTTTGCACTTTTCCAGGTGGGTCTTGACTAATTCTTGAATAGGAAAAAAAGATTCAATCCCATGGGATCCCAACATGCTTTGATGTTGTCAAAAAGATTCAATCCTGCAATCAAATCATGCTCGGAGGTTGCCAAGCACGCCTGGGCCTGCTTTTTGAAACTAAGCCATTTCCCATCTTTGCATACATGTCTTTTTGACATGTATACAGGGATTGCAGTGGGTCGGACGATAAGTGGAGAAGGGTTCCCTCCTTCGAGAGAGGTGCTGAAGATACAAATAGAAATGTCTCATTTTTCTTTGATCGAGAACTTGATGCTATGCAATTGAAATAGATTGAGAAAACCTCTTATTCTTTGTCTATGGCAATTCCTGTGCTGTGAGGTTTGGGCAAAAGTCTTTTTTTTTTTGGCGAATAGCAAAAATATTATTTTTTGAAATTTTGTTTTATGATAGTATTTGCATCTGGGAATTGGAGAAAGGATATGAATCAATCAGCTGATAGTCTGTGTCTCTATGAAACTCAATACCTTGAGCTGGCATGATTTCTTGGATTCTTGGCAGTTTTTCATATGGCAGATGGGTGTTGTGTTGTGTGAACTTCTTCATGGCATTAATTGATAGATAGAGCTAGCTGCCTTTGATTTTATAGTGTATTGAAATTTTTGCTCTCTATGCGATTGGAAGACTTTCCCATCCTTTCAAGTTATATACACCGTAAAGATGGTGATTATTGTTGGCATTCTATTTTCAACCTGCAATATGAATCATCTGCTCTTCCATATTCCAGCATAGCTCCTGGTGGTCATAGAAGACAGCTTGTTTTCAGGTATTTAGGGTGTAAATATGCAGGTCATCTGCCTTGACAGATTAGGGGAGCTATGATATGACTTGAGTGGTTCGTTCTGTGGGGTTGAAACAAGGTAACGGTTTATGCTATCTAGATGATCATGGAAAAGGATCCCTGAAAGTGCAGGAAGTATCCAGAGATTGGCCTGCCCTACCGAACCGAATCACCTGCTCCATGTAGTAATTCAACTAAGACAGCAACAAATCGGTAACGGAGGGGGTGGATCCCTCCTCCGGCCTTCTTAGAACACTCAACTTGCCTTTTCCCTTTTTATTCCCTCTGCATGCTTTTACTTCTTATTCTTTGATATGGGAGATCAGCCCTATGATGATGATCCTGATCTTCTGATCGGTAAGTATTCACCTGTATAATTCAAGAAAATTCCACGACCTTAGATCACTCTTGAGGTTATTCCCTTTTTCTTTTTTCCTTCAGAATTGTATGAATTCTGAGGGCTCATCTGACTTCTTGTTCTGGCATTTTTTTGTGCCATCTTAAATCTTCCGGTTTCCTATGCCCATATCTGTTTTAATCTATGTTGGGCAGCTGAGTAATTACTCGTCCTATGATGGTGTCTTATACTGCAAGCCACATTTCGATCAGCTCTTCAAAATGACGGATAAGAGTTTCCAAGGTAATCCTGAAAATGTACATATATATATATATGTGCACTTTTGTTCTAATAACAATATATCCCTTTCTCCTATCGTTTTCTGCAATTTGAGCTACCCATAATTCTCTGGGAAAACATCTCCAGGTTCCCCAAAACCTGTCAACAGATTGGCCGATCAGGTACATTTCCGGCTACACTTACAACTAGTCATATTCTTATCATCGAGCACTTCAGTCCACCAAGCTACTGATGGTAGTCCTAAAAACTGCTCGGCCTTTTTCAGGTCCAAACCAACAGCAGGTTCTCGAGTTTCTTCGCCGGAACTCAGGATGAATGTCTTGCTTACAAGAAAACCGTATATCCTATCGAAAAGGTATAGATGCCGCTGACTTGCTTACCTTCATCATGTGACATTCTGGGAAGTGAAGATTGTTTTTGGAAGATTCTAAAAGCCCGTTTTCATGGCTGTTTTTTTTTTTTTTTTTTTATCTTTTTCTTTCAGGTGGCTGTGGATGGAAAGTCCCATCACAAGGGTTGCTTCACTACATAACGCATGAGAACCGGGTCTACTGTAAGCACCACCATAGCCAACTGTAAGCACCACCCTTTATCATGTGCCACTAATGGTTTCAGACTTCACAAGTCCTAAATATATGTGATTGCAAATGGGTATTGTCCTAGTGCAGATTTGTCATTAAGCTGAGTGGCCTAATACAATTTCAGAATCTCAACAGAAGCCTTCCCTGATCTCTCACTCTCTTCATTCTAATATGGTTGACATCAACGGTTGATTAAAACAAGAGCCAGAACAAACAAGCTCCACAAAACCAACACAAGGATAAAGTTGCTCCTCATCAGTGAACTCAAAACAAAGCCTCGAAAGTCATTTTTCACTTGGCTTTCATAAATCAACAAAGAGAAATAAGAGAATAATGCTCACGTTATTCTTCAATATCCATCCGGAGTTAATGCAGCTTGTTCATTCTGTGGATCATATCAGATGGATGGGAAATACTTGTTCAGATTGAAAGGCAAGGAGTAGAATTCCTCACTCCTAGAGTCGCTCTTGAAGGACCTGAACTTGTCCCACCAGTGTGCCCCGCGGTCTTTCCGGCTTGCACTGTCCATGTGGAGAGTGTTGTCAAGGAAGTATGCCAAGCAACCGGCAACAAAGGGCTCCGAAGAGAAAGGAACGTTAACCATATCGTTGAACTGTCAACAAAGCAAATGGAACAATTGAAATAAGAAAACAAATGCTAAGCTCCACTTGTTCTGCTCCTTGTCAAATTCAAAAGGTTAAACTTTTTGCTGAGGTATAGTAAGAACAGGACTTGAGGCAATTCCAGACTATCAGATGGACCATATAAAATACTTGCTATCCGACACACGTCCATTTTCATGAAAAAACAATACTTTTCAGGGCAGGAAAATTTAGCAGACCTTAAATTTTAAGTTAGAAACCGATCATCATACCCATCTTGCACCAGTGTGAACTGGACCATAACCATTGATTGCTATGTACTCAGTGAAGTAATGAGCCATGGATAAGCCCATGAAGACAGAAAATCCCAGTATGAACTTAGTTCGGAAGCTGTTGAGGTTGCAAAACTGAAGAAAACTCACACCTACAGCACCTGCTCTAAAAGGAAAAAGGGAGTCACGTTATTTTACCATGTCAACAGTCTTCTTGAGTTATAAATCAATTCCACGAGCCTGTAAATGGGATTGGTTGAAAGATAACTTACCCACATAAGCAAAGAAGACACAATACAAAGCAGTAACGATTGGTGCAGGGATTGATGCAAATACTGCCCCAAATTTTCCTGCACAAGGAAGAGTATATGAAATAATAGAAGTGGAAAAAAAGCATGTCGGAAATCTTAGGCTCAATATAGTTTTTGATTGTGGAGCAATAAGTAGTCTGCATACCAAGAATGGAGAAGAAAATCATGAACCCAGCAGAAATCTGAATGACCCTTCGACTTCCAATACGAGTCAATGCCAGCACACCCGCATTTTCTCTACATAGAAGCAATAACCATAAATTTGCTTCCAGCTTATATATAGTTAGAAGTGCAAGTAAATAACTTACACTGATACGGAGCAGCCATTTGCTGTTCCAAATACTCCTGACATTAATATGCCAACACCCTGAGGATGGTAAAAATCAGTCAGTTCACACTAAGTCTGCCTCCATTAGGCATTTGCTTCCAAAAGGTTCAGTTTTTCCATTATCATCTTTGAAGAGAACAAAAATGACATATTTTGGATTGGTACTCCCAAAGAGGAATTATGGTATAATGCAAATCGTAAAAAAAAAGGCATAATCCAACACCAAAGGATTTTTGTGACTAACAAAAATGTACCTGCCATCCAATTCCCCGACTAAGTACTGATGGGGGCAATGGAGTTGCACTTGCAGACCTTGATACAGCAATAAAAGCTCCAGAGGACTAGTCATGGAAGAACGCCAAGAAAGAACATAATGAGGGTTTCAACAAGGAAGTGAATTACTCAAAAGAAGGTGCTAACGTGGGTCCTATCCAAAGTTAAAAGGAAACATTAAACACACACTCGGTGACAAATGGCTTTTGGCATGCAGCTGAAATCATTCATCTCTAGCAAAAAACCAACTGATAACAGAAAGTACTTTTCCAATTCAGATTATAGCAATTACTCCGAGTTATCCACCCACATAGCGATTAAGAAGAGAATGGCTCTTTAGGGGATTAAGACTTACAAAGAAAAGTTTCAACAGAGTCGATCAAGGATTGAAACTCTTTGGTACTATTGAGAGCTATAAGCGGGAGATTTTTTCTGACTCTAGCAACAAGCTCTTTTTTATGATTCTTGTTTCATCTTGTCTAGCTTTTTACTCTCTTATTATCATAACTAAGTCTTGTATTCATCTTCGAAAAGAAGAAAAATGTTGGATTCTGAATTATATCTCTATTCCAAAGAAGCCAAAATCAAACCTCTACAAGAGCAACAAAAGAAGCCATCATCATTGCAAATGCTTCCCCAGCATCAAATGAAGGTGGTCCCCATTGAAAGGGATATGGAACACTTATCCTGCAATTCCAATTTAAGTGAAAATAAAGGTAGAAAGGTTATTCTATTTTACACAGTAATAGATGATAAGATTAGCCATCCCCTTGAACCAGAATAGTAATCGGTCTAAAGTTAAGAATTATTTGAAAATTCATTGTCAAAATGTTTTTCTTTTACTGTTCAAATATGGCAGGCAGCAACTGGGAAAAAACAAAGGCGCCAAAAATCTTTCTATAGAAGTAGGCTGGTATGCTGAGGGTCAATCCAATCAAATTTCAATTACAAGTAAATATGAGGATACAGCAATCAATGAAGTTGATAGAACTGGCATGTTATGCGTGTGGAATTACTGGAAAGATCACTTTCCTACTCCTAAGAAAGTGAGAGCATTGTTCTCATATACATAAATAGCTACCAGCAGGACCTATGCATATTTTCTCTGGAATATTTAAGCTGCTTTCCTCCTAATCTATTTTAATTTTCACAATGGTATTAATATCATACACACATGATCATTTCATTAAGCATATGAATATAAATAGAGGTAAACCCTCACCATGGAGCAGCATCAATTAGACCAGAACGATCTGTGCGGCAGCTAACTTGAGTTTTCAGAGGTGCATTGTTATAGGCCCCTCCAACCCTGAGCAGATGGGCATATATCCATACAATCACAACGCAGAAGATGACTGCAAATCGATCAAATAGATTTTTTCTTGAGTTGATCACGCGGGGCATGTACTGCAGAACAATCAATCATTCATAACCATATTTTAGCTTTCAAGAATAGTAAAAGTATCTGGAAGCCCACTAATTTATAAGGATTTTACATGGGAAAAAGCAATGCCAATGCAATCAGTTTAGATTGAAAGGAACTTAAGGAATTTCTACAGGAAACTTATTTTACTATCTAGAAAGAGCCATACTTGAGAAACAAATACTAGCACTATAAGCTCTGGAAGTCCTATCTCCACACATTTGGCAACCTGAAAATCCAAATAAGAGCCAATCGCCAGCATCAAGATCTGAACTTTCCGAATTCATGAAGCAGTGTAAATCAGGAAGATTACTTACACTTGGAAACCCTAACTCATAAAGCCCAAAACCAGCTAGAGCCACCAAAGGGACTGCTGAAAGTGGGCTCAAGAATCTGCAAAATTTAAATTCTCTTTTCTAAGTTATCTAGTTACAGTGTTTCACATGTTTCTTAGCAGGTGCCAAAAAATTCACAGTAATCAATATTTTACATTTTAGGGAATTTCTGTGATGCACCAATTAGAAAATAAAGGTGGACTGACCTTGCAACAATACGCCAAAGCCCACTAAATCCTAGAATAATTTGAAGAGTGGAAGCAACAATGAGGGATCCTTGAATTGCCCGCATTATCCTTTCGAATCGCTGAAAAGTAATTGATTATTTTATGAAAATGTTAGGAAGGTCTCTTTTCATACCAACTAAAAAGGTATTCACTTAAATAGTTTGAGTACTCTTCCCAGGACAACATTTCAAGAGTAGCAATGATAGATTGGTTGCCAAAGAGGAACACAATAAAATGAGGTAATATTTTCAATATTCTTACATCTATTGGATCAGAATAATCAGTAAACTGACCAGCAAGGATAATGGAAATAGTGGTAGGGACAAAAGTATATGAAGCTCCGATGATGGCGGGTAATCTTGTCCCAAATAATGTCTGCAGTAATGTGTTAATACCAGTGACAAACAGCAATGTGGAAACCACTTTTGCCTTCTCCTCCTATTTCAATAAAGGTTCAAAATTAATTACACGAAAAGTAAATTCAAAATGCAGGCAGAATGTTCTACTTGGCCTTGTTTAGTCTTACATTTCTACCCCCCATCTGGGGCACAAGAGCAGTGGGAATGATAACAATCGTCCCAAGCATCACGAGAAAATGCTGAAACCCAAGGAGGATTGCTTCGGCTGCATCAGAACCCAGTGATCTCAATAAATCATTTGTCAGTCACTTCTCTTGGCAAATAAAGTACAATATAAGACCAGATATAATAACTACAGACAATTCCAGCGGAAAGCCCAGAGCTTGGAAACTCATTCAGATGAAAATGGACAAGTGGTGAATGAAAGCAGATACAAGGAACTCACGCCATGGAGGATGGCTGGTAATACAATAAGAAACGTTCGGCAACTGATCCTTTGGTGGGTGCGGCTGTGGCTCCTCTGCCTTTGCTTCTCCTCCATCTCCCCCTGCCATTAAATTGATCTTCCCACCCTCTCTCTAGTTTCTATCTCCTCTATCTCTCCTTCTCTGTAATGCACCAACAATCAGCAAGTCAAAGGGCAGTATTTATACTACAACACCCAAATCCAAGCACGACTCAGATCCCAAAAAAAGTGTGGCATAAAAATGAGCAGAAAGTGTGGAGTATACTCCATCCATAAGTGATGCATTGACAAAATGTTAGCATGTGAAAACAAATAAAAAGAATTTACTCTAATGAACTGTAATGACATGAAAAAGGAAAATGGTGGGAAGGAGGGGTTAATGAAGAAGACAAGAAGGAAAAATACACACAGAAGAAAGTGGAAATTGGAGAATGACAGTGAATGTGAAGGAACAATAACAACTAGAGGAAAATGCCCAACTCATACAAGGGGAATACAGTGAAAAGAAAGAAGAAATGTCTTTTCAAGGAGAAAAATTTGAACGAGAAAAGACATTACATCAAGGAGCTAAAAGGGTTCTAGGCAATATGCCCCTCTGGCCTCTGCTGGTGAGTGCAAAATGGCGGAGGGGGTAGTAGGAGTAGGATAGACAATGCAGAAACCCACCAGGGAAAAAGAGAGACCAGCAGAATCTGCAACAAGCTCTCTATACCAAGAAATCAACTGGTAGTAGGAAGTTAGGAACCCCCTCCGAGCCTTTCCCTTTCCATTGTACACGTCTTTTTTTTTTTTTTTTGCTGGATGCCGCCAAACCTGAGAAAGTGCTCCATCTCTCTTTCTCCCTCCGTAAGCCATGGAAGTTATGCAGAGAACCCCGGCATGGAAGGGAAGGAGACTCCCATCATTAAACGGTATTTGTTCTTTGTTCCTGATCTTGACCACTATCCACTTGTCAGCCCAAAAAAGCTCGCTCATGTAAATTCTGTTTTGTCATGGAGAATTTTCCACACAGAAAAAAAATCACTAGTGGATAAAGAAATTATGACTGCCAAGTGGGATTTTGAAATTATATCAAGGAAAAACTCGAAGAAATCCCTCATTTTTCACCAAGATTAAAGAAAAAGGGCAAACCGACAAGGTTGCGCGATTGAGCCCAAACCCAAGCTACGAAGCCCAAAATGCCATCGACTCTGGAGTTGGACTGGACTGGTCGAAGTGCGCGTCATTTCTCTATAGGTCACCGCTTGGTAACGTTATGTTTTCCCTGCCCGAACTACCCGAACTGCCCGCCCTGGCTCCGCACCCTCCACACCCATGAGAAGGTCTTCATTTTATCTCTCATTTTGCTCCCTCAATATGCCTCTCCCTTTTTTTTTTATAAATATTTTTTTACAAAGGCTCTTACTCTGTCTCTCATGTCCCCTCTAATTCTCTTATCTCCTGCTCGCTTCGCCTAATTGCGGATCCACTCCTGCCTTTCACGATCGCAGCTGGGCTTTGAATTCTCGCAGGTTTTGATCGAGGACAGGCTGAAATTGGGGGTTGTCGCTTTCATGTTTTTATGGCTAGGGTTTCTCGCAGGTGGAATTAGGTCAATCGGTGAGAAATTTGAGGAAGGATTTCTTTTTACGGGTTAGATTGATTAGGGCCTTCGGAACTGAAAAGGAAAAGCGGAGGATTGATGGTAGCCGCTGGAATTGAAGAAATTGGGGGGAATGCAAGGCTATGCATGGGAGGGAAGGTGAGGAGAGGAGTAGGCAGCTGGGGAATCCGCACATGCGGGCTGCGCCTTCACGCTTAAGAGCTGTTCGAGATTCCGATGGTTCTTTACGTTCCCCTACATCCTCTTCTCAGAGTTTCTTTTGCAAGGTATTCTCTTCTTTTAGTTGCAAATTATCATGTGTTTATATGTGTATAATTGAATTAGTTGGTCTTGTAATTGTTCTTCCTATGGTTTTTTTTTCCATTTACTTTGTGCTTTGGTAGATAGCTTTAAAAGGTCAAGCCATATGAACCATTATGTGATATGGCTCCATTTTCTTGGCTACTAATTCTCTGTTTACCGCTAGCTTGGTTACTCCTGGTTTTGGATACCCACAACCAATTTACATAACATGATTCCCTGGCTTGTACAATCTACATAACATATGTGATCCGTGTCATTACAATATTTACAATTTAAAACCCCATTGTCATTGCTGGGCTCATCTAATAATCTCCAGGCTAGTGGACAGCCTCCATAGACTGATTACCTGTAATCCTTCAAGACTGTGGGCCAGAATCAGGCTCTGTTATCATTTGTAACACTGCACCCTGTCACCCAAAAATCCTAGTGTCTGTGGTACACTTGGGATCGTGAGGGCTTCCATATATACCCGGGACCTCCTCTTTGCACAACCAATGCGGAATTGTGCGTTTCCTCTGAGAGGAGGGCTGTTTCAACTCTGATTTTCTCCAGTGGTTAAATACTGTATTCTTGATTGTATTTTAGATATCATAGTTTTTCTCTTAAATAGCTATAGACTCTGAGCAGACATTACTTGTAAATTGCTGCCAAATCTTATTTTCCGTTTTTTACTATTGATACTATGCCTTCCTTAGGCCCTATGGCTTGTCCATTCTGTACAGAAACAAAAAAATTATATTTTCCCTATTTTTCTGTGGGAAGTTCCAGACATTTTTAGTGCATTGTTTTTCTTTGAAAAGTTTTTTGTGCATTATTTTATTAAATAATATTATGTATCATTTTTTCTCTTGTAGGATGGACGCAAGATCAGTGTAGGAGACTGTGCACTTTTTAAACTACCACAGGATTCACCACCTTCAATTGGCTTGGTTTGTCGTGTCACAGTAACTAAAGAGAATAACTTGAAGTTGGGGGTGAATTGGCTCTACCGCCCCACTGAAGTTAAGCTTGGCAAAGGCATCCTGTTGGAAGCCGCGCCAAACGAAGTATTTTATTCCTTTAAAGAGGATGAGATTCCTGCTGCATCACTGCTTCATCCGTGTAAAGTTGCATTTCTTCCTAAAGGTGTTGAACTTCCACCAGGGATCTCGTATTTTGTTTGTCGACGGGTGTACGACATTTCAATCAAGCGTCTGTGGTGGTTAACTGACAAAAGTCATTTTAATGTGAGTTCTGATCATTTTGATGTCCAGATATTTCAATGATCAATTTCTTTTCCTTTCTTTGGTTTTATTTTTGATTCATTGTGCTTCATGTCTGTGTTCAAATTGCAGGAACAAATAGATCATCTTTTACGTAAGACACAAATAGAAATGCACGCCTCTACCCAACCGAATAGTCGATCTCCTAAGCAGACAAGTGGTTCAGTGTCAACCTCCCACTTGAAATCTGCTGTTGACAGTCCACAGAATACAACATTTTTGCAATCTCAAAGCAAAGGGAAGAAAAGGGAGCGCCAGGATCAGAGCACAGACCCTCTTAGACGCGAGAGGTCTTTAAAAATGGGAGATGGGGATTATGGTTGCTGCAGTTCGGAAAGCACGTTGAAATCGGATATTGCAAAAATAGTAGCAAAAGGACCACTTGTAGATACCGAAGGAGTTGACAAATTAGTGCAACTAATGTCCTTTGAGACAAATGAGAGAAAAGTTGACTTTTCCCTACGTTCAATGATGACAAGTGTCATTGTCACAACAGACAAACCTGACTGTCTCAGCAGGTTTGTTCAGATAAGGGGTTTGCCTATATTGGATGATTGGCTTCAAGATGTTCATAAATTAAGAACTAGTGATAGTGGTAATCCCAAGGATAATGATAAAGTGGCTGAGGAATTTCTTCTGGTTCTGCTCCGTGCACTGGATAAACTGCCTGTCAACCTTCATGCATTGCAAATGTGTAATATTGGAAAGTCAGTGAATCATTTGCGTACTCACAAGAACCTAGAAATACAGAAAAAGGCAAGGAGTTTAGTTGACACGTGGAAGAAGCGTGTTGAGGCTGAAATGAATATGAACGATGCAAAGACGGGTTCAAATCAGGCTGGTCCAGTCTCTGCTAGAAACAGGCCTTCAGAAGTGCCCCATGTGAATAGAAGCACAGGTGGATCCTCCGAGGATGCTCCCAAGAGCCCTGCTGTCCAGCTCTCTGCTTCTAAAACTGCCCCTATGAAGCTCTCCCAGGGAGAAACAGCTTCCAAGTCTACATCACAGTTTCAAGTGTCAGTGAAATTAGCCAGTCCACAGGTCTTAGCTGGTGTTAATCCAAAAGATGGACAGCCACGCTTTGGCGGCAGCTCAAGTGATGTGCCTCCGACAACATCCAGGGATGAGAAGAGCAGCAGTTCTAGTCCATCTAACAACAGTAGTCTATCTTGTTCTGGTGACCATGCCAAGAATGGAAATTCTGCTCCAAAGGAAGATGCACGGAACTCAGTTGCTGCTTCAAACAAGATATCTTTAGCTTCTCGTCATAGGAAATCTGCCAATGGATTCCCTGCATCCATTGGATCTCCACAAGAGACCGGGCCCAGCAGAACCACTTCCATGCACAAGAACGTGGCTCCAGATAAAGCATCTCAATCAGGATTAACGAGTGATAAGGCAGCTGATGTGGTTCCTGAGGTGAATAGTCACAAATTCATTGTTAAGATTCCCAATAGAACTTGTAGTCCTGCCCGAAGAGTGGCTGTAGGATCCATTGATGACTCTGCAATGAACAGTAGACCTTCTTCTCCAATACCCTCGGAGAGACCTGATCAACTAGATACTGCTATGGAAGAGAGGGCTGATGCATCTCAAGCTAATATGTCCTTGGATGTGAATGGTGAATCCTTGCGGGAAAATGACTTTAGGGATATGAATGCACATGAAGAAGGTGGTGATGGGCCAGCTGATATTGGTCCTAGTGAGGAACATCCGAATACCGATGAAAGCACCAATAAGGTGATTGTAGTACCTAAAAATTATATCTCATCTCCAAGGAACTCATTGAAGGTAGGTAAAGTTCCGGAGGCTACTATAGACCCCATGAGTGCTTTAATTGAGAGCTGCGTCCATTATGCAGAAGCCCATGCTCCAGTTCCTGTTGGAGATGATGTGGGAATGCACCTGCTTGCCAGTGTGGCTGCAGGAGAGATGCTCAAGTCTGAACTGAAGTCACCTGCTGCCTCTCCATGTGGAGTCCCATCTTTAGTGGAACCCCCATCCGAAGTCAACAATCCTGAAATGAAGCCATTACCTCCAGATAACCATACATGGCAAGATGATCATTCTAAGGATGTAGGTGGTGCCCTCATGCTCAATGGAGGAGATGGTAACAGCTCTCGTTTATTCTCTAGTGGACAACCTGTTGAGGAGGATAGGCATTTGAATTCTTCCAGTATGGATGTGGATCAGCTGGTCATACCATCTCCTTGGTGCAATAAGGTCCCTAATAAAATAGTGGTTGACTGTTCTAATGCTGAGATGATCATATCCTCTAAAGGAGATGGAGAGTCCAAGATTACCACAAAGGAGATGGTACAGTCTGATGAACTGCAAGATGCAAAGGCTAGCCTTGATTCTTTTATTTCACCGGTAAATGGACTCAAGGGTGAGATTACAGGTGTCAAGTTAGGAATGGAAAATCAAGTTGGATCTGTACCAGGCAGGGAAGGCAGGAAAGCCGAGAATAGTTCTGATCATTGTGGACAGCTGGAGGCAAAACCTGGTGGGGAGATCCTATCTGTGGAGACTTACACTGCAAAAGAACAGAGTACTGCTGGCAGGCCAGGGGCGGTAAAGGACTCTGAAATGGATGCTGCAATAAAAAATAAGCAGAATCAGAAACATGAATCTTTGATGGTTTTGGAGGTTCAAACTCTGACAGGCCTTGGTTCTGAAACCAATGAACTACTGGACAGGAAGGTGGGGTCTGGGAAAGAGGTCAGTCTACCTGTTTCCAAGCCACAGATGGATCTTCCTTTGCAAGATATTGATGTAAGTGATAAGTCTAGAGGATGTGAATTGCCAAGCAGCAAAGACGGGGAAGCAGAACAGTGCAGTTCTTCTGATGCACTTGCTTCTACTACAGTAGCATTGGATGGGAACACAAAGTTGGAGTTTGACTTAAACGAGGGTCTCA
The DNA here is from genome assembly GCA_030064435.1 of Trapa incisa. Lineage (NCBI taxonomy): Eukaryota > Viridiplantae > Streptophyta > Magnoliopsida > Myrtales > Lythraceae > Trapa > Trapa incisa. Next base: position 96,474 of record JASJPY010000194.1, read on the forward strand.
ATGCTGATGATTGTAAATTTGGTGAATCCATGAACTTCAACACCACTTCATCTCCTGCTGTTACTGTTCCTTTGGCTAGTCCATTGCCCACCACAAATTCTTTAACATTGGTCAGTGTTTCTGCTCCTATTGCTGTTACTGCTGCAGTTGGGAAAGGGCCCTTTGTTCCCCCAGATGATCTACTGAGGGCAAAGGTGGAAATTGGGTGGAAAGGATCAGCAGCCACTAGCGCATTTCGCCCAGCTGAACCCAGAAAGGTCCAGGATATGCCAACAATTGTCACTCATCCTCATGATGTTTCATTGGTGAAACAGAGTCGCCCCCTGTTTGACTTTGACTTGAATGTCGCTGAAGAGGCGATCGCTGATGATGCAGTTTCTCAGAGCTCTCCACCCAAGACAGCCTCTCTGTATGATTTTAGTGGTAACAATGAGAAAGCACAATATGAACTAATTGGCTCTGCACCTGCTCATGGATCTGGTGGCCTTGGTCTTGATTTAAATAGTGTTGATGAAACCTCTACAGATGGCACAAACCTTTCAACAAGCAATGGTCGAAAAATAGATGTAGGTGAGAGTAGGGACTTTGACTTGAATGATGAGCCTGTAGTCGATGCTTCTGAACCATCAACTTCAGGCCAACGGTATGTGAGGAACAGCATGCTTACTCATCAACAACAAATAAGCAGGGCTCATGTGAATGGTGCTGAGATGGGTAGTTTTTCGACTTGGTTTCATCCTGGGAGCAGTTATTCAGCTGTAACAATTCCAACAGTCATGCCTGATCGGAGAGAACAGTCTTTCCCTATTGTTAGTTGTCCACCAAGAATGATGGGGCCTTCAGCTGGTGGTATCCAGTTCAATCCGGAGATATACCGGGGAGCTGTACTATCATCTTCCCCAGGCTTGCCTTTTCCCTCTACGCCGTTTCAGTATTCTGTCTTACCATATGGGAACAGCTTTCCTTTGCCTTCATCAACACTTCCAGGTAGTCCGGCAGCATATGCTGATCCATCACTGGGAGGAAGGCTAGGGTTTCCTTCTGTCCACTCACCACTAATGGGAGCTGCTGGGCCTGTCACATCCCATTTTTCTCATCCTTACACGGTTAGCCTTGCAGATGGCAATGGAAACAGTTTTATTGAGAACAGCAAGAAATGGAGCAGACAAGGACTGGACCTTAACGCAGGGCCTGGAGGCGCAGAATTAGATGGTCGAGATGAAATCTCATCTCTTGGACAAAGGCAACTACCTGCTGGCAGTCCATATATCCTGTCTGAGGAGCAAGCAAGGTTGTTTCAAGCCAGCAGTGGACTTCTTAAGAGGAAAGAGCCAGAAGGGGGGTGGGATGGTTATAGACAGTCTTCATGGCAGCAGTAAAAGTTTCCTGCTGTACATGTTACAGATTGTAAGTTCTTAAGATCCACCATTGTGTTTCCATTGTCATTTGACATGATTTTCAAAGTTGGCATATATATTATCATTCTCTATCTTCTGTAAATCAGGCTTGATCTGTTGGTATGCAAGGATAAATGGGTATTGAGAATCTGTAATTGATCAATTTGTGTGTTTTTGACCTATAGGTTTGAATGCTTTTGATGACCTTGCTTCATTTGATGCTGAAGAGAGGATATTGATGATGTGAGAAAACAGGGAGGGTGGGGAGCTTCCAAATTTTCTGTGGAGGAGCAATTGCTGCGGAGGAATGTGGAAATCTGGGCGTATTGTGTTTGTTCCTCGTTTTTTTCTGATCCAAAGTTTTCCTTTAGCTTCAATCAGCTTTATGGACGTTATCTTCTTATTTCATCTCAGCTCAGCCTGAGGGTGGATTAACTCTGGGAGGTGGTCATCTTGACCTTGGTTGGGTCCAGTGGGGCAGCATGTTAGTAACTTAACATCAAATTATCCTACTCTTCTTCTTCAGTGTACCTACCAGCTTTGTCTAGTCTCTCTTGGGCATTTTGAGATTAGCTCCCACCAGTTGTTTGCAGATAAACATTTCCTTTTGTATATATGTTCCCTGCTTATGGAAAAACTGAAAATGGAAAACATGAAAAATTGTGCCTGAGCAGGCTGAAAAAAGAATCAACCCGTTTCCAAGGAATATCAGGTGGTGCTCTTCTTACCCAGGGATAAGTTTTTTGGATGTTTGTTATCCTGCAGAGAGGGAGGCCTTCCATTTATTTATTTATTTATGCGCCTCTATTGTTTTGGTGTAAGTTAATACATACAGTTGTGCTTGTTTGCATAGAGATCCTTGGAGCTCTCGGTGGTATTCGTCAGGTACTATTGCTCTTCAGCTTCTCCATATTGTATATTGGAGATCCCAACGTATCAGCTGTATTGCTCTTACTTCTCTCTCTCTCCCTTTCAATTTTACTTTATATATAATATATATATATATATATTGGGTAGAAGCTCTGTTCTCTCTTTCTAACATCAAACTTACCAAACTGGTAATTTTTTTAAGCTGGAGGATGGAATAATGCTTTAGCTATCTCAACGTAATCATGTGATTGATGTAAGAAACATCACACCTCTCATTTCGAGTCAATTTTTGAAAATCTACCCATATTGCTGCTGCAAAGGGGCTTTTTATGCCCCTGATGATCTATTTCGGGTAAAAGTTGAAATCGGGTGGAAAGGATCAGCAGCAACTAGTGCATTTTGCCTAGCTGAACCCAGAAAGAAAGCTCCGACATTTCTTTTGGGAAACACAGTTTCCCTCTATTGGATTTTGACTTGAATGTTGATGATGAGTGGATCATTGAAGACGCATTTTCTCCAAACACAACTCTTGCAGCAGATTGTGTGTGTAGTTTCAGGTGTAAGGTCGAGAAGGCACATAATGAAGCAATTGATTCTGCACCTACTCGTGGCTCTGTACGAGTTGGTCTGGATCTTAACCATGTTCACGAATCTTCTTCAGATGGTATGTTGGTAAGGAATGGACAACGGGTAGAGATGGGTGTACATAGGAACTTTGACTTGAATGATGAACCTGTGGTAGATACTTTTGGGCCATCAGTTCAGGCCAACAGCAGCTGAGTAATAGTTTGCTAGCTGAGATGGGAAATTTTTCAACTTTGTTTCATGCTAGTAGTAACAGTTATCAATTTGTCCAATCAAGGTAACCAATCTTTCCCTATATTTGTTGCTGGGGCCCCTCCTAGAGCGGCTCCTACTGCTAATGGAATCCAGTTTGGTCCATGATAGTAAGGTCATATTCTCAAGGTTTGCCCTTAACCTTTGCTCCTTTTCAGTATTCCGCCTTCCCATATGGGACCAACTTTCCTTCCTTCCCCCATCGGCAACACTGTCAGGCAGCCAGCCCTATCACTTACATTGATCCATCATCTGGAGGAAGGCCAGGGTTTCCTCCTCAGTTTCTTGGACCTTCAAGAGCTGTGGTCTCCCATTTTTCCCGACCTTGACCTTACATGGTGAGCCTCTCAGATGGTAGTGGAAACACAGAGGAGTAAGAAATGGAGTAGGCAGGGTTTAGTCTTAATATGGGTCATGGAGGCCCAGAACCAGAATCAGAGCCCCGTGACAAGGCATTAGCTCTTGGGTGCAAAGCGACTCTGTAGGAGTGGACCTCAAAGCCTAGCAGAGACAAGTCAGTAGCGGACTTCTTAAACGGAAAAGAAAGCCTGAAGGACGGTGGGATGTTTACAGACAGTCCTCTTGACACCAGTAGGTTCTTCCTCTTGGTTAAGATTGTAAGTTTTGATCAACATCTACAATGCTATTGAAATGGCTTATTATTTTTTATCCGAAGTCTTTCTTCTTTTCTTTTTTTACTTTGTTTTTGTTTTTCACAACTCGTGTGTTGATCATTGATATGCAAGAGGAACTAACTGGTAATAAATTGTTGCTTGTTCTATTCCTATGCTTGTTTGATTGAAGGCACTACTGCGTCATTTATTTCTTCATATGTGGATTTTTCAGGTTGGGAATATATAAAGTTCATGTGCATAAATCATGTCATCTCTGAGCAAGAGAAGAGAAATGGATGTCATGAAGCTGTAAGTTTCGTTTTAGAAATCATTATCTATCTTTTATTTTCCCAGATTCTTAGCCTCCATCTCCAATGATGCAAACTTCATGATGTGCCTGAAAAGACTATATTTCGATGTATCCAATTGCCACTATGTACTTCCTTTGTTCAGAGCATGGGGAGTAATGGGGGCATGCTTACCTAGCTATGAGGTTTGCTGCTTAATGTTTTGTCCAGGATGATGAGTGATTACGACGTGGAGACAATCAACGATGGCCTCAATGAATTCAATGTGGAATTCCACGGGCCCAAAGAAAGTATAGTACCATCATGGCTTACCCTCTTCTTCTGTTCTTCAATGTGCATATGCAAATGACCTCAATGACTTCCTTGTGTATATATATGTTTCGATCTCTCTACTGTGCTCAGGATTGGCCCTCTTTTAGATCTCCCCTAGACTCGGGGTTAAATTTGGTGTCTGAACCTTATAGTCATTTCCCTTTTTAACGCCTAATGGAATGTGGATTCAGGCTTATATGAAGGTGGAGTCAGGAAGATCCGTGTTGAGCTCCCGGAATCATATCCCTACAAGTCTCCTTCAATTGGGTTCATCAACAAGATTTATCACCCAAATGTTGATGAGATGTGAGCAATCCTTATCCTGTTTAAATTGGCCTATCAGATGTATCCATGTGGATAAATTTATCATTGGCAATGAATTTCCTATTAATTTGCAGGTCTGGTTCTGTGTGCTTAGATGTCATCAACCAATCATGGAGTCCCATGTGTTGGTGAGTAAGTGTTTGCCAGAATATCCCACAAGGAACATGTCTCCCTTTCTGGTTGTGATTTTTCTTTGGTCTTACTTTCATGGGTAGAAAATTATTCTCCTAATATTCTTCTCTTTTCTGATTGTAACAGATCTCTTAAATGTCTTCGAGGTTTTTCTTCCCCAACTCTTGCCTTCGGTTCCATGCAGCGGGTACAACTAATTTTGAAGGAGAGAATGATGAAGGCATCCACGTGGCAATAATCATAAATTTTGAAAAGTAAAGAGCGGGCACGACCAGGCTAGTTTTGAAATAAAAAAAAAAATTGAGCAAATGTAGTGCGAATCGTGGCATGCAAAACGAGGAGCGCATGAAGTGTTCAAAAGATCAAGCAAGGCAAGTGGCCGTCATCTTTGACCCTCAAGTCATAACTTTGACTCTTACATATTTGAATTGGTCTCCAACCTCCCACTAAAATTGTAATTTTGGAATGTCCTAAGGGTCATTACCACTGATGTGATAGATCCTATGAACGAATGAATGTGAAAGCCAGCTGGCTGGCCGCCAGACACACATTCATAGTGTCCTAGTCAACTTTTGTCGGGCCTTTGACCGAAGAGAGGGGAAAAAGCCATATGTCACACGCTTGGGTGTTTCGGCGTACACTTGTTGAGTCACCGGGGGACTCCTCTCCTCCCACATTGAAATTTTTATTATTCTTATTATAATTATAGGTTTCTTCTTGTTTATGATAAAAGCTTGATGTGCTTTGGTCATTATTCCATGAAATTGAAGGCAGCCACATCTTTCTTTTTCTTCTTCTTCTTCTTTTTCATGTCTGTTACATTGGCGTTGGTGCTAACGCACGCATTTCGGCACATATCGAAAATATCTTTAAAAAAACACACAGGGATGCAATTCCGGAACTTAACTTACAAAGAAGGGAAATGAGAAATAAAAGACATGCAATCTCAAATCACTGCAATTAGTTCCTCCAACCTGGCCCGTACCCTTGGAGTGTCCAGTCCTATTCTTGGTACTTTCACCTGAATTGTATTCCAATGTAAAATTTGTCAATACTGTTCAACCCACCTTCTTCAATGGATACAGTATTTGATACCACACTGCCCAGCTTCCTGGATATTCCGTTTTACATAAACAGGAATACCCAGTTGCTCTTTTAATTTATATTTGAAGTGACGGCGTGCATGCATGCGTCCCCCATGGAGCTTGTAACTGGAATCTTAAGAAAGAATGCGAGTATTCCTTGAGTTACCTGAGCATGGATTGTGTAGAAAACCCTGGACCCTCTGTGGGCGAAGCTTGCACTGACAACCTCAGCTCCTTCTTCGTCCAGAATGGTGATCGATCTAGCCAGCGCCACGTAGAATCCACTGTGGTGATGATTGCTCCCCATCCACCCTCTCTCACTCACCATGTTTATCTGGAGGCCAGTACCCATGATTTCCTTCAAGTCCAGAACCCTTAGCCTTGACGACCCAGCAGCTTCCACCACTTAACGATCAGCAGAGCTGTCATTGTTTTCCGGAGTCGTGCTTGTGATTGCTGCTGCTGCAGCTTGCTCTTTCCTCGCGTTCAGTTCTACCACTCTTTCTCTGAGCTGTGTGATGTAGGACGTGGCACGATCAATCTGATCCGGCAGCGATGGCATTTCCTGAATGGGCAGACTCTAAATCATCGGAATGGGCATTGAAAATCTATAATGGGTTAAATAAAATGCGTTTTTGAGTGAAATCTCATCAGTTCAAGAGACTCACTTTTTCTTGAGTATCGCTCCACGGAGAAAAAAAACAAAGATCTGTTGGTTTTTGTATAGGAGATGTAGAGATGTATAGATCCTTTCAAACTTTTGATCTGTATTGCATGATTTTCCCCAGATCTACTAGAAAGAAACTTGGTTGCAGACACCCTTAGTTTCCCAGAATCAGTAGATATCTTGATCGCCTTTTATCCTTGACATGCAGATTACGTGATTTCATGGTTAGGCAACCCTAGCATTTCAAGTGCAAGTGCAAGTGTGTTTCTGTTTCATTCAACACTACTTAAACTCCATCCTCAAATTCTGTAGAGAGTGGGGGGGAGAGAGAGAGAACCTTGGAAGTGATGAAATGCAAAGGTGGAAGGAACGAGAAAAGCCCGGTGCAGAGATCCTTCATGCGGTGCCTTCTGTTCCTCTCCACAGTCTTCCGATCACTAGAAGCCTTTGGGCCGGCCGGCGGCTCCTCACCTCTTCCTCCACTCCCTGTAATCTCCTTTACCATTTCTTCTTGATCCAAGGTCGCTTCTAGCAATTATCTATTGTACCTCCCCAGATGATAGGTGACAGGCTATTTTCATTCCACTGAACAAGTCAGTCGACTGAAGCTGTATATATATACATGTATAGAAGAAAAAGCAAATATTTTCAATCTCTCTATAAGCATGGGAGCCTATCATTTCATGAGGGCAACCGCCTTGACCCTAATTAACAATGCTTGAAATGTTTTAGCCATGAACTATTTGTGATGCTTGAACTACATGTCTATTAGAAATCACAGCTACACATAAACAGAGCTCGCGGGATGACCCTTAATTTGGCATTACCCATCTCATCATATTACCTAATTGGATATCATACGGGCTATCATTGTATCTTATTCATGGCAACCAGCACCTTGTAAAAGTCATACATTAAATATTGACTGTGAATCTTCTCCTTCCTAAGCATCATCTCATCTCGGTCTCTTAAAGGATTTGAAGTGTGACGTGTAGAATGGGGGTAAACGAATGTGTAAAAGGTTCCTCCCAATTTAAAGGATATGACAGTCAACCAGGTGCAGAATGGGGGTTTTGAAGAAGACAATCAGCAGCATATTAATTTGGGTGTCATCAGTTCCCTGGAGATGGAATGACATCGGCTCTGACCCAGTCACATGATGCTAAAATATGCTGTTAATTGTACAAAAAAATTTGAAAATAAAATAGCGCCGATCGATGTTCAGTGTGAGTGCACGGAGACCTAGACTTGCATGGAGTATCACTTTGACCCTTTTTCTGTAATTGTGTTTGATTGCTAGGTGGATGCTAAATAAATATCTGACTTTCTGAATAGTTATCACTTAATAATACCTCCTCAAGATCACATCTTCCAAACATTAACATCTCATTCAACTTCATATTCATCTACCTTTTAGCTGGATATTCATGGTCTACTTTTTAGCTGGATATTCATGGTCTACGGTGCTGGATATTCATGGTCTACGGTTGGTTTCCCTTTTGGTTCTAGCTGAGTGAAGATCAAGCAATTCCAGCACGATGGGGGAGACATTACTGCCAAGTATACGAACGGACATAATGGAGTATGAAAGGATACATAGTTTGGGGAGTAATCTCTGATGTGATATACAGTTGAAGAACGAGATTAATGACGGTTACCCTTTTGATCTTACCTGTCACATCTCCTAATGTCGGCATCATCTGCGGCAGCGGCAGCAACCCGGGTACATGACTGGGAGTCAAACTGGTGCCTCAATTGCGCTGGGCATTTCTGGCGTTCTTAGCCTTTGCAATCAGCTCTCTTCTCTCGGGTTATAACCTCTGGAACCGGGACTTTATGTGATCCAGATAGATATTTCACATCTTCTGCTTAGACTCTTTGCTGTATATAAAAGATTGGAAAGACTGCAGTTTGAGTTTCTTATCTCTCCTTCTTCCCCTTCCGGTACTTTTGAGGGTTCATCAAGCGAGTTCTCCGATGATGGATTTGAGGAGCTTGGTTCAAATCGCTCAGCCAGTGTATTACCTTCCATCTTTTATTTTTACGGAATAAAAGCCTATCGGGCCTTTGGCAAAAAATGTCCGTTAGGCTTGATAAGCCCAGAAAAGGCCATCGAAAGAGATTCCCTCTTTCTCTTCTAGGTAGTCAGTTGGGCTGGCTACCGGATTCGAGCAGGCTCCGAAGAAAGAGATTAACTGAGTCTGAGAGTGGCATCAAGGCCGAAAACCTCTACCTTTAATTTTCAATAGAACCATCCTTGTGAATCTCAGCGGTTACAATTCCCAGAGAACTCATACTGTGGGCTCATTTGGCGCAAGGGAAGCATGGCTGGAGGTGGACAGATGGTGATCCAGACGATGAGCTCGGTCTCTTATGGATCGGATTCGTCCATTTATGATCTGTGCAATGGCCTAATGTTGCTACTTGCTAGCCGCTAGTGAGCGGCTCCCCACCAACTACTTTGCGGCTTGTGTTCTGCAAGCTTGTCTGTGTATGAATTCGTGTTCTTATTGAGGTGGACTTGATCGAAGGCTTTTAGCAGGAACAGGTGCTGGAACAGTGATTTTTTTCAAGGTATCATCTAGTTAAATCAAGTGGATGTCCAAATAAGGATGGGAACTGGATCTAAATCCGATGCTATGCTGCTCACTATATTATGATCTTTCTGATTTTTCTCTGAATGATAATGATTTCATTGTATGTATTAAGGTTTTTCTTTTCCTTGTTGGCATGTTCTATTTCTAGAAATCGGTCATTCCCAGGTTGAGGCCTTGGGTACGATCTGTTGTCTTGAGAGAAGAGATTGATGTTTCAAAAGATACTCACTCGTGGCCAAGTTTGGCTGAAGAAACAGCAGACATAGCACAGGCTAGTGAAGAGATGTTGAATTCTAAGCTTCAAGGTAATCTTTTCACTCATTGGATAGTGTTCATTCACTTGCACACATGATTTCTTCTCCCCCTTGCCATGCTACTCCGAATATGTTCATTTTGTTGTATCTCAGAGAAAAAATTCCTCGGGGAGATTATGAACCTGTTAGATGTTCAACTGTGTGAAATCAAGTCTGTAGGTGTTACTGTGAAGAATTTACAGGGTATGAACAACTTGTTTTGGATCAAATTGCTACTGAGTTATTCATGCATTGACTATTTTTAATAGAAGTTGTGGTGCAAAATTTTTCTTTGTTTCTTAGCAATCTCTCTGCCTTCATTTAGTAGTAATCTTGTAGTTAATAACTAATCTGTGTGCTGCAGATTATGTGAAATATATTTTACATTTCTGGTGGAGCAAAAATTCTTCTTCCACTAGTAGCCATGCGTCTGAAATATTTTCTTGTTTTCTTCAGGTCAAGCAAATTCCCATGCTGAAAAACCCCTCAGCAATGTGACTTTTCAGCTTCGACCACAATTTCAAGGGTGAGAAAAAGAGAATTGTGAAGGTGTAACATCTCAAGGCTAGATGATTGCCTTTGATGTTGGAAAATTTGTCTCAAGTTCTTACTAATTGCTTTACGTGACAACAACCATATGCTAATGGGAAGATCTACTGGGACTACAGTTCAGGTTACCTTTCTAAACAACTGCTGCAATATTTTCTCTCCTCATATACTAAATAACTATCTTTTGTTTGTTGTAGTAGGTAGATCCTCTATTCCTCGAGCATCTCTGGAGCCCTCTGCAGCACCCCATCCAAGGTCTTATATGGAGGTAATATATTAGTCAAATTAGCACCTTAGACAAGAATTGTAATCAACCCATTATATTCTAATCAAGCTTGCCAACTGTGCACTCATTTAGCTTATGCCTTTACTATTTAAGATGAAATTTGGGCACTCCATATAAGAGGCAACCTCCAACAGACCTTTGAAGTAGGCAAAGTCCGCAGAAATTGTCATTCATGATGGCTGCTTGAATGAAGTCATAAGCAAAGCAGGAGATGCATTTAATAGAGACATTAATGGGATTTGAATAATAAATGCTTGTTGATTTCTTTGTTGCTAGTTCGATTTAGTTCTTACATTCCTGGAGTAACAGGGACCGTAAATTCACTTTGAAGGATTATTGATTTACCATATCTTTAATGTGTTGTGCATGGGAAACCTACTCAGTCCAGATTCTTTTAGCCATGAAGTTGCTTTTGTTGTTCACTCTTTGGATATCTTCCAAATGCGTGAATATTGCACAATCATTTGTCGGTCGTCGTGAAAATATGAACTTTTCTACTTTTTCTTTCGAAAAATTGTCATGCCTATCTGCGATGAATCCCCAAAGGTGGATAAATCACTGTATCTGTCTTTGAGTTGATCATTTATATACACATTGGCTGCTGTAATTCTACTTGGATGTGGTGATCAGTGTATTTAATCTCTAAAACCTTAACAATAGAAGCATTGTTTTTGCTCATCAACAGTAGAAGCATTTCAATATGTGAATCTAGAAGAAATGTACCAACATGAGATCCTGTGCTCAGTTTGTTGTCAGATTACTGTAGCATCTTGAAGCCTTGTTTTGCAAGCTCCTACTTTGTCTCAAAATTCTCCTTTTTACTATGCTTTTGATCCGAGTCTGATTCTTACCTTGCCTACCATGTGAACTTCTAATAAGCAATATAATATCAGCATTACTGCCCTTTCAAAAATGTACCATGTAGCTCAGGATAAACTCATCTGTGTACATCTGACCTACATAGTCCAGACCACGGATTATTGGTGCTTGCTTGTAGCTTTATAGCCTTTGGGAAAGCATAGCAGTTACTGATTTATCATATTATGCAGATAATGGGCATGGTCCAAAGAGGGGAAAGACCTCCAAATATCAAGGTATGTTTTCATCATTTATTTCTACTAGGAGTGGCAATTCACCTGGTCCGAGTTCGGGTCCAGCTCTAATTTCTACCTTAGCTTCCACTCGTTATTTTTAATTTGATCTTTCAATGCAGGGTATTGATGATTCACATCCTTATCCGAATCAACCAATATTTAATCCTAGCTTAAATCCTCCAATGAAGGTTGAAATGTGAGGCTTCTTCATCTTGCTTTGAAAATTCATTCTCATTCATCTATTAGTCTTTACCAGATTTGGCGACCTTTTCTTTTTCTTTGTCTGCATCTAGCCATTTACCAGATTTTTTTATCTGAATGAATTATATACATGTTTGCTCTACTCAGCATATTAGAACTGGATTGTACCTTTCTATTTCAAAACGTATCCTACAACATAAATCTACCATTATTTAGCAGAACTGAGGGAGAAAATTACACAAAAAGGGAAGAGAAGGGCACTGTTCTATCTACATGCTGATTATTTCTTGTTTTGCATGGGTAGCCTTGGGAAGTTGGTCAGAACCAGAGGAGCTCCAACCAAGTCCTCCCATATCAATTGAACTGGGGAGTGCAGAACAATGGTTTTGTCTCTAAATCACAGGGCGATAAATCAGTCCCTTGGTTGCAGCCTGCTAACAATTTGAGATTTACAGAATTGGAAAATGGAAGCCAGAGAACTGGTTCCTATGATCAGTTCACTAAACGTTCCTGGTTCCACCCACCACAACCTTCCCCTGTGGCCATGCCAGAGGCAGCTGAAGCAATCAGAAGGCCGAAGCCCACCATACGATGAGGGCGATTGCCCAAAGAGCAAAAACTGCCAGGTCCATCAGATGTTATTAATGAGTTGGCAATGGCAAGCTAAAACGGCCTAGGGTAGTGAAACTGCAAATGATAATGGTGTGAACACAGAGCTGAACTCGAACAGTATAAAGGGGAAGGGAACAACTCCTGAAGGAAATGAACTTGGGCATAATCTGCTTGATTTGGTGATATAAATGAATGCTTTGTGAAGATAAAGAGTTGTGGTTCCTAGTTGAAGTGCAGCTTTGACGGTGCTCCTCCTCCCCGTAGATGACGATCCATTGATGCTTTCTCTTGGTTCAATCCTTGCTCCTGCACCTGGTCATTTATATGTGGCTAAGGTAATCACTTCAGATGGCTGTTGTATGTTTTTCCTTTGGAGGTCCTCTAGTGTGAGAGATGGTGGTTTTATTTCATGGCCCAAGGAGGGATATAATTGATAACAATATAATTTCAGTGCATGTTCAAAGTATTCAAACTTCTAGTGTAGTTGAAATTTTTTATTTGATATAATGTTTTATTTTTAATAAAATTTTATTTATGAATTAAGAATGCAAAGTCCTTGCACCTAATTTGAAGTTTTTTTGCTCAAATCATAATTTGAATTGAGGAAGGGCAAGTTTGAAGTGATCCGGAAAAATAATTAAAAATGGATTTTTACTTAATTAAATGAATTTATTGATAAATAATGATAGTTTTCCGGAACTTCACCTTTGAATTTTGTCTTAATTCTTCGTCATAAAGTTTGTTAGATCAAAGAGGTTTACACACTTCCTCTCCATCTCCCCTCTCTCTCTCCCGTCTCAAGTTTTCTAATCTCTCCGTTTGTACCGGAGAATTTCTCCCCGGGGATGGAGTGTCTCAGTGGTCGCGAATCTGTTCCGAGGTGGAATACCTCTTCTCTCTCGGCCAGGATGGAGATTCATCAGAGAGTCGATTCAATCGGTGCCGCGATTTTGTTGAAGGTCGGGGAGAATGCATAGATAGGTGAATGGGGACGCGAACTGTGTTAATAGTGATGGAAATGGATCTTCGAGCACCGAAGGCAAGTTCCCAGGAGTGATCGCTGGCACGGGCCCACGGAAATTTTGTGTAGGTCCACACTGGTAAAGTACGCTTATGGTCCTATTCATTTCGTAATCTACCTCTCCCTCTCCCTAAAACTCCTTAATATCTGTAAGTGCGATTGTTCGATTAATCTGTTTTCACAGCAGCATTTTCCACGAGTTCTGTTTTCCGTAATGTCGAGTATATATAGGTCTCTCTATTGAAAGATTGAGCATGTGTATAGGAATTTATCTTCTAGATATCTCTTCAATGAAAATGAATAGTAAAAAAAGTTATTCAATGGCTTCATATAGATTCTCGTTTGCTCTAAGTTTTTTATCCGTCCATTTTGCTCGTTAGTTATAGTTAATTGAATTATATCCTGGCGATATGCATAATAGGTGAATACTTGATAATTGATCCAATGCCACCTTACGGTAATAATTATCTATAAATTTTGTGTAGTTTGCGTTAGTGTCTTAGAACTGGAACTACTATCACTTTCTGTAACTCTATTTGGATGAGAACTTTTTCACATACCGCTGTTAGCTTTGGTCAGTATTCTGAAAGGTCTTGTTGGTGCGTCCTTTATCTCCCGTCTTTAATGAGGAGAGTTGGCAATTCTAGCTACCAAAAATTTATGCAAATGGAAAAAAAGTGATAATAGCCTGTCATAATATGTTTTGAAATTTTGCTGTTGTCTGTTATTCCATATTTCTTATTATACTAATTTATGCAGGAATGCTGCTATGTGAAATCAAGAAATTGAAGCTACTGGGACATTTGAGTACGGATTAGAAGAAGATATCATTTATCCATTAAATTGTTTAGTGTTATATGCATGGAAATATGTTGTGAATTTATTTTCTGAATTAGATGAAGCCGTCTTTAAATCTTTTTTTTTCCTGTTAACAACGAAGAAGAGTAGATGCATTTAATTCGGAAAAGCTTGTGTGCATAAAAATAGTAACTGTGAGGGTACTTAGTTATTGGACTCACAAGTAATTCCTACTGGTGCACCTTGATTGTAGATTGATTCTAGTATATCTACAGAAATGCAAATAAATCAGGAGAGTAACTCAAATAAAGTAGCTGTGATAGTTTTCTTCAAAATCATCATGGTAATATGAGATTCCATTGATTTTTTTGCCATTTGCAAATTGTACCTTATATTATTTTCTAGTTTTCTAAATCATGCGGTTAGATCTATTAGCTAGAGAAGGTAGTCCATGTACTTTGACTCCTACTTTAATTTACAATCACTGCAATGAGTCTGCATCTTTGTTGTTCATTTTTATGTTCTTTACCTCAGTAGGTTACTTTTATTTTTGTCCTCCATGCCTAGATGATGAAACCAGTACGTATACGAACTGATGCTCAAAATATCAGTGAATTTTTCTTAATGGTCTCATTCATTGGCATGTCTGCTATTGATGCATGCCCAAGGATAAGAATGTCACAGGTTCTCATAGATAGTTATTTAAGATCTTTGATAAGGGAAATTTCTCAGATCAATTTCAGTAGTCCTTGGGCAAGTTCTTTCTCTTTTCACCTTGTATGGTTTCCTCTGTTGAGTAGAAGGCATAAAAATAAAGCTTAGTGTTAATAAGAAAGAGGAAGCAGAAAATAACTTATTTGCTTTATCCAGCTGTAATCTGAATTGGTTGCATAATCAACAAATTCTTAAATATATACTCCATATTACTTTGAATCATTTGGGTAATTATGCACAGAAATTCCATTTAAGGGATATTCGTGCTTGTGATGTAACTATGTTCTTTATCAGTTGTATTGATTTTGTGCCATGAGTAGGCTATAAGCATTATTCATGTAATAGGTAAGATTTTTTTTTTGTTTTTTGCGCATTTGGAATCATATGTATAATGCTTCTATGATTTTTCTTCGTGCCGGTGATCTTGCACATCACCGGATAATCTCGTAATCCATCTCAAAAACTTCTGGATATCCAGGAGTTTTCTCAGTATTCCCTAATTTCAAGTATATTTAGTTCTCTGTGTTCGTTGATTGAGGATGTATACAGGTAGCAATTTATCTTTTAGATGTCGTTTGAAATGGAAATGCATTGGCAAGGAGTTGTTGCCTAACTTTCTGTATATTCCCTTCTGTTTTAGGTTTTGTCCGTCCATTTCTTTGTATGTAATTTTCCGTCCATTTCTTCTGCAAGGTCTTGGTGGACCTCTCTCTTGTATCTTTAATGATGGGACTTGTCTTCTTTTACAGGGGCGTTTCTGATGATGGGGAACAGTGATATTGAAATGTTTAAAACTTTTGTTGTTACCTGACTCCATTGGGCTTGTTGAGCCCAAAAAAATGTCATTGAGCTTAAATCATATAAGTATCTAGGACTACATTAATCAATTATAACATGTGGTTAAATATCCATAAGCCCATCAGGCCCAAAGGGCAATTTTAAATGAAGCCGGCCCGATGGGCTTGGAAACAGAGCAGTGACCAGTATTGGGACAGAATGCTCTAACACATCAAGGGCCATTAGGCCTATCCACATTAAATGGCCATATGGCCCAATTATATTAAGGCTCCATGTTTTAGTACAATAATTGGGTCAAACATAAGTAATGGCCATTGGGCCTTGGCATTTACGAGATGTTCGGCCTAATCACATTAATGGGTCGATGGGCCTAAGTATTAATGGATCATTGTACATACGTTAATGGGCCTATCACATTAATATGTCGTGGGCCAATCACGATAATGGGCATAAGAATTAATGGATCACTTTGATGGGCGTGTGGTATGTGCACGTTAATGGGCATCTGTCTGTCTACGTCGATGGGCCGTCGCCGCTTCATCGGCCGTCGCATCGATGGGCCATCACCTCGATGGGGCCCGGCACGCCTATGGGCCACCGGGCCCGTGCACGTAGATGGGCCGTCGAGCGTGTGTAGTGAGAACAGTACTAAAATCCAGTGGGCCCGGGGGAGGGCCATCTATATGAATAGAAACAAGTATTAATCTAAAATTTAAATGCAAAAGATTGAAAGCCCAATTATGATACTAAAGAAGAGAACTCAAAACCGTAATAGTTTCTGTTATTATTTTCAAAGCTCTGGTGCATAGAATTATAGAGCAGAGATTGTACACTTTGATAGCTTCGTTAGATTGCATGAGGCACAATGTAAAACCAATACAATACCGTGCAAATAAATCTGAGTAACAAAAATTAAAATTACCAAATTATACAGCTATATATTATCATAAAATAATTATTCTAGTTTTTACTAATGGTAATATTAACTTTCTTGACTATTTTTTCTCTATAACTAAAAAACAAGATCTTAATCCCACTAGTTCTTCTACTAGTACCTTTGAGAAAATATTGTGTGAATAATGTCTAATTAATTATATTTTTTAAATAATGAAAATTTTAAAAATTATAAACTGAACACATTTGTTTATTTTAACCTCTATATTCTCAATATTAACAAGTCAAAATGAGCAAACTATATATTCTGCTTTTTTATACAGTAAAAGTGCATTATCAAATTTACTTGACATAAACCTTCGTAATTCCATTGCATCTGGCTGCTAGTTTCATGAGTCAATAATATTTAAATTAATCTATAATCAGACACTCCCTACATAAGATGATGGTTATGCTTACCGCTTCCTTTCAAGATTTACTTAGGCTTGAAGGAAATAAAATTAAATTCTGAATGTCAACTCAATGGAAGTCTAATCCTTGAAAATGACTATAAATGTAGGTCTTCAACGAAAGCACAAAGGCTCAAAAATATCCAAATATTTCAGTGGCTAATCTCAGCACAAACCCGAAGGTTTTCAATAAGCGCACAAAAAAGTGCATCACCCTGTCAAGATCATCACCATATCAGCAGCAATCACAGAGATCACTCTAGTGAATCAGGATCATTATCCTTTCAGCGGCAATCACAGAGATAACTCAGGCATGCAACTCGCTGAAATATATTTCTAGTTTACAGTATTGATATTCCATTGCATTCAACAGGGGAGATCTAAATAACGTGCCCCAATATTATTGTTCGGCACGATTTCATTCACACAGATTGTGCACCGAAGACCGTGCATGAATCTACACAAGCAATTAGTAGTACCTTTACATGGAGGAATTGGAGAAGATCGTGAGCTCAATCTATTGAAGAGGAAAAATCGCGACGCTTATTGACATCTTCTTTTAGTCGTCTTCTGCAGCCCTTTCTCGCAGGATCTGATAGAAGTAGAACCTCTGTAGAGGATAGAGAATAGTGGAGTTACTCATTATAGAAAAACGTTAACTCAAAATTTGACGAAGGTGAAAGTGACGAGTAACCAAATAGAGGTTCCTGATATGCACACCTCAATTACGCCAAATCTGTAAGGAGCAAATAAATTTAAAAAAAAAAACAGGAAGAGTACCGAGAAATTGCCGCCTTCGCCTCATGCTCTCAGAAGTTGGTCGATCCTCTTCGTGAATTCTATCAACGGAAAACACCATGCTACTGCTTAGCTCGTCAATTATTGAGCCTGATGATCCAGAACAGGGTTCTGAGTCCAAAATTTCAGCCTGTCGGAACGTAACATGGAATTAAATCGGGAAATCATATAGCGTAATAGAAAATGAAACCGTGGACTTGTGTAGTTGTTGAATCAGAATTGAAAGACCGAGAAACAAAAGCAGGAATCTGGCAGAGGGAAGAAGTGATAACGATGCTTCGAATAACGGTTAGAGGGAGGAGAAGAAGAAGGTGATTGTCGGGAAGGAAGACGCGGCGATTGAGATTCCGGAACTTACCAGTACAGTCACTGCCAGGACTTGATAGGAAAGTTGGATCGCATTTCCTAGCTTGATCGGCGCTCTCCGTCGTGGTCTCCTGCTCAATTCAAAAGGAAAACCCTTGGCTCGGGTGACACGATGGGGAGGAGCAAAGTAGAGAGAAGATAGCATAACCGAAAATCGTTGCAACGATCCATCCATCCACACTGCGTGTTAAATGGACTGGCCTACTAACAGTAACCGTGCCTCCTTATATACACGATTCAAGTTCTTTCACGTGTCACGGCCCTTGCGTTAGTTAAGGGCCCAAGGCCCGTCATAAGTTGTCAAGCTAAATTCTCATACATATTCCTAATCGGGCCTAATAAAGAGTAAATAGATAGAATGCCTTGAGGGAGATATTCATTCAGAATATTGACCGACACTAACTCAGAAGGTCGGTCAGGGTGGATGGTAGTCTAGCCTAGCCTAGATTCTTGGTAGCTTCAATCACACTCATTCTCTTTTAATCCACAAAAAAAAAAGCAGTCATCACTCCACACCAACAAAGTGCAACCGGACCCACTGACTAGAGATGACAAAGCTCACATTTAAATCCAATCTCAAGCAATTAATTAAAATGGGGATGTGGT
The DNA here is from genome assembly GCA_030064435.1 of Trapa incisa. Classification (NCBI taxonomy): domain Eukaryota; kingdom Viridiplantae; phylum Streptophyta; class Magnoliopsida; order Myrtales; family Lythraceae; genus Trapa; species Trapa incisa. The sequence continues at coordinate 115,096 of JASJPY010000194.1, forward strand.
TAGAAACAAATATCATATTAGATAGAATTAGATTGTAGGGTAATTAAAGAGCTTATAGCTGACATAATGAATAGATGGAATTATATAATAGATGGAACCAAGAATCTATACTTTGCTTGTGGGAGGAGAGAGCTAGTGGGGCCGTCAGAATTTTATGGGAAAACTCAACTTCCTCCCTCTACCCTGCGTTCAAACTCAAAGGCAGTTGCGGTGCAGGAAGACGACAGTTATTCATCCTTTTGTTTTTCCTTTTAATCTTTTACTGAGTTTATATTTTAAAAAATTAAAAAGTATTATCATTATTTTCGATGGGATGAATTGTGAGGTGTGAGGAAGAAGCTGCTAACACCTACCTCAACACAAACCATCCCATGCAGTCCACTAATCCTCTCTCTCTCTTCGGTCTTTGATTCATACATACATAGCACATATAAATAATCATGATTATTATTACCTAATATTACATTATGATTTTATTGATATGTGTAAATACAAATGGCTATTTTTCTTCCTTTTTTTTAATTTTATTCAATAATATATAACTATGCCTTCCGCATCTCGCTGAATACATGCACCACTTCCCACTTCTTCTTCTTCTTCTTTTTCTTCTCCTCCTCCTCCTCCAACGTTTGAAATCTCTCTCCCCGCCCCATTTTGTTCACTCATCGATTCATCCTCTCAAATGAGTCTTACTTCTCTGCAAGTATGCATGGATTCAGCTCATTGGCTAGAGGTACCCTTTTAACATACTCATCAAACAAAAAAAAAAAGAAGCGCACTCAGTTCGAATTGTGAACTTGGGACATCTTGGATCTATGATTCCAATAATGCATCCCACTATAAAAATCACTGCAATGCCCTTTTTATGTTTCATCATTTAAATTTGTTAAGGTTTCTTTTACTGAGATAGGGAGAAAGCCCATTTTGATTTGCTTTTTTAATATCAGGGCTCGCTAATTCAAGATGAGTCGGGCATAGATTCTTCTTCATCGCCGTCTCGAGGGGACATGCTGGCTTGCTCGGGGCCACTCATGGAGAGGAGGCTTCGGCCACCTCACGACCTACCGCTGAAATGTCCCAGGTGCGAGTCCACCCACACTAAGTTCTGCTACTACAACAACTACAGCCTCTCTCAGCCTCGATACTTCTGCAAGACATGCCGGAGGTACGCACCTCTACACATACATATTCTCAACGCATTCATCGACGTCAGCGCGACATTTGTGTGCGTTTTTTTGTTCATAAATATTGATGGCAGGTACTGGACCAAGGGTGGAACTCTGAGGAATATCCCTGTGGGGGGCGGCTGCCGGAAGAACAGAAAGGCTAGTGCCTCCTCTTCCAAGAAACAGACGGAACAGGATCATCATCACAACAGCGGCCCCATGTTGATGCAGACCCAGCTGCAGCTACAGGGGTCTTCGTCATCGCCCGCACTGTCCAACTTTTCGGCCAGGAACTCCACCGATATCCACCTCTCGCTCCCTCGTGATTATAATCATCACATGCAACAGCTCTCACCCCAGTTTGGCAGATTGCTCGTTAATGGAGGAGGGCCGCCGCCATTCTCGAGCATGGACCATTTTATGGAGGGAAGGTTCGGAGCCACAATAGCAGGAGGGCCGCCCATGGACTTCATCATGGAGGGCAAGTTGGAGGCCATTGTTGGGAGCAGCAACCCCTCCTCATGTGGTGGGAATAATAACTATGATTTCATGGGAAACAACAATCCTTGTTCAGAGCAAGTGCAGCAGCTGGGACTGGGAGTGCTGATGGGCGATGCCGCCAATTTCGGAGACCTGAGCATGAGCAGTAGCTTCGGACCGAATTTCCATGGGTTGTGCTCTTCCAGTCCCAGCTACGGTGCAATTCCCTCACCCATGGATCATCCCATGGTCCCTCACTGCGGCATCGGAGAGGCAAATTTTATGGAGAATAATTTCTACCAGAACACCGCGACAATAGATGTGAAGCCGAATCCTAAGCTGCTCTCCTTGGAGTGGCACGACCAGAATGCGTGGCTGCATTATTAACTAGTTTATCACGTGACCGTTGATTGGGATATTGATACTAATCTTCTTGTCTTTTTTGCTCGTTGGTTTTTTCCACTGTAGTAATGTGATGCCTCTCTCATGTGTGAAAATGAGACGGTCAAAGTAGTTCAAATCTAAGCTAATGTCCTATTTTTCTTGGGTGAATTATCTCCACATTCCTCACATAGGACATAAAATTTACAGTTATATTTCAATATGTAGTCAGATCGAATTATGGCCAAATGAACGTCCAAATAGGCACCCAAATTTATTTTTAAGCATCAGCAGGTTAACTGGATTGCTCTTCTGTTCGTCGTGGACTTGCACACTACTGCGCCCCATCTAGTCTCTGAAGTTGGATACGTATACTTGTGGCTCTTAACTGGCAGGCTCATACCTGCACACACAGTCGTAGATCTTACCTTTGATGAGCTTCTCGGCTAATCTCTGATTCTTCACCATCGCCAGCTGCAGGAAAAAAGTGTGCCAAGTTACGTTTTGTTATAGATTTTGGCTCTTAACTGACATATAGTTAGTTCCTCTCAAAAGTAACCACAAATATATAGGGAACCCATATTAAAGAAGGTAAGAACTACCTTCAGTGCATCGCATTTAAACCGGGCGTTGAGGTTTGTATGAAGAGCACGACCCATCCCTTCTAGAATAATCTGCAAATTACAAACTCCCGAGTCAGTCATTGGGCCCCTTTCTCAGCATTCACAACAGAACGTTCCAATTCTCAAAACTCGCGCACAAAATTAGGGAGGGAAAAAGAGTGAAGACAATGATACCAAGTCTGCATCCTTTGCAGCAGTAGCCAACTCAGAGCTGACCTGCCTCAAGTCTATACAAGGACTTCCACACCCATTCTCCACAACCATCAAAGGGACTGAAGGTGATTTCTCTTTCAAACCATCCAATGAGTTGTTCATTGCATCAACAATGAGACCTCCTGCTTCAGCAGCTCGGCGAAGAATATCACAGTGCTGCAGAACCACAAACAGTTGATATATTACCCATGAAGTTCTCACTAGCACAGTTTCCATAGTGCTATAGCTCATTTGTCAGATCCATTTAAAATATAGTCAATTCAAACAGAATTTAAATGCACACTGTGACAACATATGCTCTGCTCCGACAAGTATGCTCAATGCTAATATTTTTTTTATTCTTGGACTGTTTTACCTTGGCAGCCTCAGCAACAATATCTGGAAGCTCCATAGCCGTCACATCGTTCAGTGCTGGAAGGGAGTTCGCAACTAAAACAACCTATAAGATCAACAAGTTTTCATGTCAAGGAATCTGTGGACCATATTTTATCTTAAATATTGTCCAGGTGCATGCCACAAAGAACAGAATAATTTTAAGTGAGATAATCACTTCAGTTCCACGTCGGAGGAGCTCTCTTGCAAGAGGAAGCATGCCCAGGACTATGTCTGCGCCTGAGTTGTCCACAAAGAGTAAAGCCCTCTTATGTGGGCGAGGCCTCTTTCCCTTGGATCCCAGCATCCTCTCCTTGAAGACGTCAAAATCGTCCACCTGTATCACATTGAAAGAAACATGGTCTACCCTTTGTTTTGTAATCTATTAATCTTTATATATAGTACATCTAATATACTAAGTTAAAATATTGATTCATTTTACAAACCCGCCATGGTCTTTGCATCTTATTTCTGCTCATCCTATAGATTTCAATGATTGTTCCTTTGTGGTAGAGATCCACACATGCACGGGATCCCCAATCAAATATATTCGCTGCAAGCACACCTTCAATTAGTGTCAGCAACCTTGTCTCCTGTAATTCATGGTTAAACCAGTCAAAGCGCAAGTTAATATTTGTTGTCTTTTTTTTTTGTCCCACTCCAACTTTAACAAATGAACATCGGTAAGTGTAGCCATTCTTCCTCTGTACCTCACTCATGTTGTCAAGCTCCATCAGTAGATCAGGTAGAACAGCAAGAGATGCCTCATTTTCCCTAAATTTGTCAAGGACAGAAAAAAAAAAGGTCACACTTGGTTTACCAGAGCATCCTATTACATGGACTAACCAATGTTGATAGTATGAAGTGATTGCTCTCTTTGTTATCCACAATCAGTTCATTAGGAAAAGGAAAATACCTCTGCTTTATGCTTCTGTAGGCATCAACAAATTGAAACTCCCTCAGACATTCCTCCCTCAGTTCCAAAAGATTGGCAAGCCCCAGCTTTCCATATGCAGCAGGCTCCTCCATCAATCTTTTAACAGTATATTGTAATTGATCAGAGTGCTTTGTAAATTATCATATAGTCAACCAGTGAAAAACCACCTGTACTATGAAGAGGACAAGATAAAATAGTTTCACTTTGAGTTTACCTTGCCAAATGGGCTGAAAAAGCACGAGCAAATGCATCACCTCTTCTTTTAGCATCATCTGTTCCACCTTCACTTGCCACCGCCTGCAAATATGTATCACAATTTGTCAAGTTCAGAGACGTTTAAGCATTAGAAAAGTGTTACCTGATTGATGGGCATGTTTTATGACAGATGGCTTCTAATATATCACTAGGGAGAAGAAGACTGCCATAAACATAAATCTTCATAGTAACTTATTAAAAGGCAATGCCACAAACATACGATGTCAAGTTCTTCCCTACCTTGTCAACAAGGTCCGACAAATGCTCCAGTAGCACAGTGAACCAATACCTTCAGTAGGATATATAAAATGAATAAAAGGGATGTTATCTGTAAAACTTGAATTTGAAGAAGTAAAATGCTATGAACTCACTCAAGTTCACTGTGATCCGACAGGTCAACTGTGTTAGGTTCATACCTGAATGATAAAAGTAACCATGGTGTTAGAAGTGCATATGGATTTTTTTACCATACATATAAGCCGCTAATACAAACCTTACAAAAATTTCAGATCCAAACTAATGCTAACACACGAGCTTTTTAACAGAGCCACCTTTCTTTTTGATTTTACAAACTTTCTCAAAATAGCAGTAATGAGAATTTCTTCTTACAATTTTGGATCTGCCAACAATGGGAACACGTCCAGAGTTGGCACAAGATGAAGAACACCAATGTTCAGAGCGCTTGCATCAGACCGCAAAACTCCTCCTTTTGATGAAGGAACCTCAAAGCCTCCAAGTCCAGTGGTCCCTGGTTTGGCCATAGGAACTGGTGCAGTAATCTCAGTACCCTTCTGCACAAACTTCTCCATCCAAGAAATCTGCAATCGTACCCAAATGAGACACCTTTATCCATCTGATGCCATAGAAGATAAATGGACCTAGAGATAGGAGAATATGTAAATAATAAAAATATGAGAGGAACAATATCAAATTGATGCCAACTTGATCTTATCTTTTTCCCAGCAATAATCACTTATCTAAAGTTTTGAGGGTTCTCTGGTCCACGAATTAACATATTCCTACCTACTTTTGCTACTATAATATGCTCACATGGTTGCTCAAGGCATCAATTCTCTGGAGCATCACTATCATAAAGAAACGGAATATGACTCAGAGAACCCTTATCATCAACTGATTCAAGCAAACATTCATTTTCCATTTTTCTTCACTTGATGCTATACCTATTCATACCCTGACACATCTAATTTACCTTTTCATTCAGATCTGCAAGTGGTGGGCCATGAATCTTCCCACCAGTGTAGGGAGCACCCATTGGAAATCTCTCAACTAATTGATGAACCCTCAAGTCATCAAGCCCGTGTTTTTCGTAACTCATGAATGCACCTAAAGCTCCCAGAAACCCTTCGTGTCTCAGGAACATTGCTTGTGCCTCACCTTTTGACCTGAAGAGGTAACAAATTTCAGCATAAATATTACAAAAAATAAAAAAAAATTATGATTAAAAGCAACGTAGATATTTTGAATACAAGGACACAAATTCACCAGAAGTGCACTGCAAAGGATATTGTATCCATTGTGTAAGCATGGCCTCTTATGAAAAACCCTCCGAAAAAGATTCTCTTAAGCCCAAAGCGGAGAGCATTCAGGTACGATATCTGCGCATTAAAAAGAATGAGCGAAAAACCCGACTGCTGACACAACTTAAGAAAGTCAAATATTCTATTCTTACTGTGGTAGAAAAATAAAGAACAAGTTACCTGTCCTATATTATAAGAAATCATTCGCAATAGAGATAAGGAAATGTCTTCAGGTCGATAGTCCTGAAGTTCTTTTTTTTCAGATATTGCCTTGCCAAAACTAGAAGCAATGGTAGATGCAGATAAACCAATCTGAATAAGTGAATATACATTAGGGAAAGTTATGATAGCAATATAAAAATAAATACTTCAAATGTAGCCATTAAAAAAATTAACCTAAGATATAAATACAAAAAATTAATGGGATACCTTGGAATAGTCCATACCACCATATATGTCTCCAACAAGCATGTCAATAGTTCTATTGTCTCCCCTTTGGCTAAGTTCTAGCAACTCATCAAAACTGAAATTAAGTGAAAAAAAATCAACTGACGGAATACAAGACATAATAATGAGAGGAAAATTACATTAATAACTTATTGACCTTTTGCACTTCGTCAATAACCTCCCTAAACCCCAGTAAGTGCCACCGCCAACATTAGTACCGCTAACACGCTCAAACTTCCCATCTCCATCAACCTATAAGGACTCAGCAATAAAAGGTAAATTTATATAACCAAACCATAGAAAGAGTTAATCATGAGGTGTTTATTGAAGCATTTTCAATAATGGCATATTTACCTTGATCATGCTAACACCAGATCCTATATTAACAAGGAGATAAGGAAACAAATCATTGTGGTCAATTAGCACAAATTCTTTCTGTCCCTCCATGTGGGTAAAGGCTTCATGTCGAATGGCCTGCTCAAAAGACAGAGCAAAAGTGATAAGGAAATATAGGACACAATTTCAAATAAATTCCTTGGTAGTTTATCCTTGTACACCTGCATATGTTCATAGCATTAAAACAACTTCTGATTAATGACTCCAATAAATATTAATAAAATTGCAACATGTTCACCTTAAGTAGAAAATTTGCTCCAGCTACAAGACAGTCCATTTCATCTTCTTTGTCGAGACTAACACCCAGCCTCTCTTTGAAGAGGTCTGCAAATTTGTATGCTCCGCCACCCGTGGCCTTCTCAAAAAATCAAATCAATTTATCCATTTATTAAGAAAATACGAGGCTCAAACCAAAAGGCATACTATTTCAGTATATTATCCAACCAGTCTCTTCTGAAAATACAAGGCTCAAACCATGATTTCTAATAGCAGAACATAAAAGATGGAAAAATAACATATCTGAAACTGTCCTATCATCTTCCAAGCTAATATGTTCCTTAATTTCCAACTAAATTTTAAATTAAGAGCTTGAGAACAGTTATATTGTTAAAATTAAATAACTGTTGTTCATTTTTGTCATCCATCTCAATAGTATTATGATATTTTTAGAAGCAATCTAAATGGAGAAGCATGTGACACCTCTCTTTTCAGGAATTCGTATAAAGTGACTACACATACCGTGGAGAATATTGAAAATTGGTAATGTTTTCATAGTCAAGTATTGTTATTTTACCTTTATCACTGCATTGTCTCTGGGTGGAGATTCGGAATCCCAGCCAAGAGAATCCATCCCTGTAATGGTGTAAGAAACTAAGAAGTGTCTGAGATTACAAGAAATCAAGATTTAAGGAAGCAAAAAGGAAAAACTCCGACAGATTCATTGTGAAAAATATCTGAGACTACTATAAATTCCAGAAAGACGAAAAGCTCAAATATGATAGCAAAACTGACACATTTGATATCAACAACCTAGTTGTAAGGAAATCCGTGCATTTGTTGGAGGATGTCAGCAAAGTAAAATCATACCTCCACAATGAAGCTGCTTCGAATAAATAAAATCTAGGCATTCGTTTATCTTGCTCGTCTCAAATTTAACAAAGTGCAACCTTCCACCAAGAATAGGATAGCTTCTCCTACTGCCATTGGTGATTCCCAGTCTTTGCTTTGTAGTTCTCTTTCTCTTATCATCATCATTTGACCGATCCTCATGTCTTGAAAAGTAGACCAACTTAATTAAAGAACCTGCCAGCAAATGATCAAAGAAAACTAGTACTTCAAGAGGCCATTGCTTCCAAATGCATTGATTAAAAGGAAGGTTTTGCAATGTCCTATTAAGGCCTTGCCATAAATCAATCCTCAGATAAATCCACTTTCATGAAAAGGAATGATCAAGCAAGTAACATCGTGTAAAAAATAATTAAGGGGAGAAAAGGAGAAGTTTCCTCAAGCTAATCAGATATATAACTTGGCAGCTGCATTTTCACAACCCAGTAGTCGGGAAATGTTTTCCAACAGACCACGGGAAATTTGAATTCTGGGTTTAACTTATTATAAGCATAACTACATTCTCCACAAGGGAAAGCTAAAGCTGGTGAAACATTTTTACTTTTATTCGAAAATAAGAAGGAAAGAGAGCTTCGAATCTTCAATATTCAAGCACAGCATAATCATTTGAAGAATTGGTAGGAACCATGCAGCTGACAATTCGCAATAAGGAGGAGGAATTTCTTTTTCTCCTCAAAAGGAAAAATAAATGATAGAATGGCCGAAACCTTGAGCAGGAAGAGAGTAGAAGAGGCAAGCAGAGATATACCTCCAATGTCAAGGGCCAAGTGCGAAATGTCATCAGATTGATTAGGCAACAGAATTGTGGGATCCCTCTCCTCAAAATTCCCCTGAATTTCAGCCTTGCTGAGGTCCAGTTGAGGCCTCGAACTGGACCGGTGTATTGAACCCCCAACCGAAGTAGCCATGTCTCGCTCAGCTACACCTGCACTAACACCCTGACTCTCCTCTGCTCCCGCACCCACCAACTTGTCCAAAGCTTTGTCTTTTCCAGTTGTTTCTTCTTCTCGATGGCTTATATCGTTACTTCCAAGAACATATTGGTAATCTTCAGTTGGACCAGCCATCGCCTCCAATTCACCCAATTCTTAGCTGTTTCTAGTCAGAGTCCAATTGGTGCTTGCACTCTACCCGAGCCCTGTCGTCATAAGGGAGAAAAGTAAAAAGAAAATTTAAAAAGTTTCTATGCTTACCAAAAAGGGCTGTAAGAAAGAAAATGGAGTGGGAGCAGACTTTTCAGTTGACCGATGGCTGGACAGGATTGACAATACGATGAGTAAATGCTTCGACAGCGAAGATCGAGGAAGCACGCCTATATTACTGCTAGATAATTAATGAATCGGGAGAGATAATTATATTGCTGCGATGTGCGAATCGGGCGATCATGGCTCCACTCAGCAAGTGAAAACCCGGAAACATGCTGGTGCTAATGCTACAGTGAACGATTCAGTATAAGCATGGATCCAGATGGAAACTTGAGCTCGAATCGCGAGAAGAGGAGAAAAGGAAAAGGAGGTGAATGAAAAGATTGAGGGGGCGACTGGGAGGAAGAGGAGATACTTATATGAATGCACGAGGCACGGACTGGAAACTCGGTATGAATTGAAGCTATGAACAACGGGGAGGGATCCAAAATCGGAAGTTACCTGCTAGTTTTTCCACTGTAATCTGAAACAAGAACTCGCCTCATAGTCGCAGGGAATGGCACTGCAATTTGCAACACGCATTCCCAGATAACTCGAGAACAGCACCATCCCTAAATCCTAATCCTGATTTTTAACCATCTATAACTTTTTATGCTAAACTAAGAAATATCAATGAAATTTACTGTATTGCTACGACGTCGTCTTAGCTTTATCTCTCTCTCTCTCTCTCTTTCTTCTTCAACTCCACAGCATTTTATTCTCTCTCTACTATCAAAAATCTCAAATCCAGATTGATCCCAGGGGGAGACAGGGGACGGAGGAAATGA
>JASJPY010000195.1:0-2500 GCA_030064435.1 Trapa incisa
AATCTATTCCAAACATATATGCCATGGTTCCTTACCTCGACAGGGTACAAATATCTCAATTTGATATTTTTAGATACTTTTTCAGACCTATTGCCAATACTAAGTAGCAGTCAAAAATTTGTATCCATTTTTCATGATATTATGCATGGATCAGATATATCATGGCGAATTCTTCAGAAAAAATTGCGTCTTCCACAAAGGAATCTGATAAGTGAGATTTCGAGTAAGTGTTTACATAATATTCTTCTGTCCGAAGAAAGAATTCGTCGACATAAAAATAAGGAGTCACCGTTGATATCGACACATCTGGGATCGCCAAATGTTCGGGACTTCCTCTATTCAATCCTTTTCCTTCTTCTTGTTGCTGGATATCTCGTTCGTACACATCTTTTCTTTGTTTCCCGAGCCTATAGTGAGTTACAGACAGAGTTCGAAAAGGTCAAATCTTTGATGATTCCATCATACATGATGGAGTTGCGAAAACTTCTGGATAGGTACCCTACATCTGAACTGAATTCTTTCTGGTTAAAGAATCTCTTTCTAGTTGCTCTGGAAAAATTAGGAGATTCTCTAGAAGAAATACGGAGTTCTGCTTCTGGCGGCAACATGCTATGGGGTGGTGGTCCCGCTTATGGGGTCAAATCAATACGCTCTAAGAAGAAATATTTTAATATCAATCTCATCGATATCATCGATCTCATCAGTATCATACCAAATCCCATCCATCGAATCACTTTTTCGAAAAATACGAGACATCTAAGTCATACAAGTAAAGAGATCTATTCATTGATAAGAAAAAGAAAAAATGTGAACGGTGATTGGATTGATGATAAAATAGAATCCTGGGTCGCGAACAGTGATTCGATTGATGATAAAGAAAGAGAATTCTTGGTTCAGTTTTCCACCTTAACGACAGAAAAAAGGATTGATCAAATTCTATTGAGTTTGACTCATAGTGATCATTTATCAAAGAATGACTCTGGTTATCAAATGATTGAACAACCGGGAGCAATTTACTTACGATACTTAGTTGACATTCATAAAAAGTATCTAATGAATTATGAGTTCAATACATCCTGTTTAGCAGAAAGACGGATATTCCTTGCTCATTATCAGACAATCACTTATTCACAAACCTCATGTGGGGCTAATAGTTTTCATTTCACATCTCAAGGAAAACCCTTTTCGCTCCGCTTAGCCCTATCCCCCTCTAGGGGTATTTTAGTGATAGGTTCTATAGGAACTGGACGATCCTATTTGGTCAAATACCTAGCGACAAACTCCTATCTTCCTTTCATTACAGTATTTCTGAACAAGTTCCTGGATAATAAGCCTAAAGGTTTTCTTATTGAGGATAGTGACGATATTGAGGATAGTGACGATATTGAGGATAGTGACGATATTGAGGATAGTGACGATATTGAGGATACGGAGCTGGAGCTTCTAACTATGATGAATGCGCTAACTATGGATATGATGACGGAAATAGACCGATTTTATATCACCCTTCAATTCGAATTAGCAAAAGCAATGTCTCCTTGCATAATATGGATTCCAAACATTCATGATCTGGATGTGAATGAGTCGAATTACTTATCCCTCGGTCTATTAGTGAACTATCTCTCCAGGGATTGTGAAAGATGTTCCACTAAAAATATTCTTGTTATTGCTTCGACTCATATTCCCAAAAAAGTGGATCCCGCTCTAATAGCGCCGAATAAATTAAATACATGCATTAAGATACGAAGGCTTCTTATTCCACAACAACGAAAGCACTTTTTCACCCTTTCATATACTAGGGGATTTCACTTGGAAAAGAAAATGTTCCATACTAATGGATTCGGGTCCATAACCATGGGTTCCAATGTACGAGATCTTGTAGCACTTACCAATGAGGCCCTATCGATTAGTATTACACAGAAGAAATCAATTCTAGACACTAATACAATTAGATCTGCTCTTCATAGACAAACTTGGGATTTGCGATCCCAGGTAAGATCGGTTCAGGATCATGGAATCCTTTTCTATCAGATAGGAAGGGCTGTTGCACAAAATGTACTTCTAAGTAATTGTCCCATAGATCCTATATCTATCTATATGAAGAAGAAATCATGTAATGAAGGGGATTCTTATTTGTACAAATGGTACTTCGAACTTGGAACGAGCATGAAGAAATTAACGATACTTCTTTATCTTTTGAGTTGTTCTGCCGGATCGATCGCTCAAGACCTTTGGTCTCTACCCGTACCCGGTGAAAAAAATGGGATCACTTCTTATGGACTCATTGAGAATGATTCGGATCTAGTTCATGGCCTATTAGAAGTAGAAGGCGCTCTGGTGGGATCCTCGCGGACAGAAAAAGATTGCAGTCGGTTTGATAATGATCGAGTAACATTGCTTCTTCGGCCCAAACAAAGGAATCCCTTAGATATGATGCAAAATGGATCTTGTTCTATCGTTGATCAGAGATTTCTCTATGAAAAATATGAATCGGGGTTTG
>JASJPY010000195.1:20000-35072 GCA_030064435.1 Trapa incisa
CCCTCAAAAGTAAGTAAATAGACCCGAAACATATAAAACGCGGTTAATCCTGCCGTGGAACAAGCTATTATTGCGAAAATTGGTGAATAAAACCAACTATCATTAAGAATCTCATCTTTGGACCAAAAACAAGCAAGGGGTGGAATACCACAAAGAGAAAGTGTACCTACTAAAAAAGCGGTTTTTGTAATTGGGACATGCTTTTTTAAACCTCCCATAAGAACCATATTCTGACTTTTGTCTGGAGAATATCCAACAATGGATTCCATGGAATGAATAATAGAGCCAGATCCTAAAAACAACAAGGCTTTGGAATAAGCATGAGTAATTAAATGAAATAAAGCGGCTCGATAAGAACCCATACCTAGAGCTAACATCATATAACCTAGTTGAGACATTGTAGAATAAGCTAGACTTCTTTTAATATCTTTTTGAGCCAGAGCTAAAGTAGCTCCTAATAATACTGTTATTATACCTGTCAAAGATATGAAACCCATTATATAAGGTATAATTATAAAAAGAGGAAGAAGCCGAGCGACAAGAAAAATTCCTGCCGCTACCATAGTAGCAGCGTGGATAAGAGCCGAAATAGGAGTAGGGCCTTCCATGGCATCTGGTAACCATACATGAAGAGGAAATTGTGCCGATTTAGCAACTGCACCAGCAAATAAAAGAAAGGAGCACAAAGTAATAAATAAAAAATTAACTTCATTATTATAAATTAGGTTATTGGATATTTCGAACAAATCCCGAAATTCAAAACTACCCGTTACCCAATAAAGACCCAAAATTCCTAATAATAAACCAAAATCCCCTACACGATTAGTTACAAATGCTTTTTGACAAGCAGTTGCCGCAATAGGTCGCGTGAACCAAAAACCTATTAATAGGTAAGAGCACACCCCGACTAATTCCCAAAAAATATAAATTTGTATCAAATTTGAACTAGTAACTAATCCCAACATTGAAGTATTGAAAAAACTCAAATAAGCAAAAAATCTCAAATATCCTTGATCATGAGACATATAATTATCACTATAAAAAAGAACCAAAATTCCAACAGTAGTAATTAATATTAACATAATAGAAGTAAGTGGATCAATTAAATAACCGAATTCTAAAGAAAAATCATTATTAATGGTCCAAGAGCCCACATATTGATAGATAGAACTTCTATTTATTTGTTGAATAGATAGATAGACTGAAAGAATCATAACTATGCTTAACAGTAAAATACTAGGAAACGCCCACATACGACGAAGATTTTTTGTTGCCGTTGGAAAAAGGAGAAGTCCCACTCCTATTAATATAGGAACTGGTAGCGGAATGAAAGGTATAATCCATGAATATTGATATGTATATTCCATAATAAAAAGACCTTTTTATTCTTGTTTTATTCTTAATTAATTGTTTCTGATTCACCAGCTCTTATCACTTTTTTAGGTTCAATAAAAAATCAAGATATGGAAAATAAAAATAAAATTTTTGATTCTTAATTTTTCTCAATCTTTTTTTTTCAACACTTCACCTATTCAAATCAAGAAGTTCAAATTGGTCAAATGATATGAGTATAACCAAGTTACAATTACAAATTTTTTATTAATATATTTAAGTAAGATTTTTAGGAAGATACAAAAAAAATTTCAGTTAATATTACGTATTACGATAATTTATATATCTATTAATTTCTATCTATAGAGTAAAGAAAAAAAATGAAACCAAAATGGACCACTTAATATATTACTTTATTTTGATATGACTAATATAATAGAATAGTAATAATAAGATGGCCGACCGTAAAACTTTTTTTGTTTGTTTATTGATAAAATTCATTGGGTAACTCTGCGATTGTCTTTTATTGAACTAGAGGACATCTTTCGTTGTATGAAAGAATATGATATTCGAAATTTTTATTTTCATAATATAAAAAAGAAATAAATTTCAAAGAAAAAGGAAATTACTAAAATTCATTTTATAAAATCATATATCCTTTTTGATTAACTACTAGTTTCATTCAAATTTTAAAATTCAAATTATGTGTACTTGCTTTTTTGGGGTTGATCAATTTTATAGCAAACTCAGACCCCCTACGGGAGAGAAGTTGTTACCTTAATCGGAAAGAAAAAATGGAATTGTTTGAATAATAGATGTCTTTCACATCAAACGATAGAAATGAAGAACTCTTTAAAATTTTCATGGCAGTTCCCAAAAAACGTACTTCTATATCAAAAAAAAAGATTCATAAAAATATTTGGAAAAAAAAGGCATATTGGGTAGTCTTGAAAGCTTTTTCATTAGCGAAGTCTCTTTCAACGGGAAATTCAAAATTTTTTTTGTACGACAAATAAATAAGCAAACGTCGGATAAAATAATCTGAATCTCAAAATAGTACTCCCCTTTATAATATATTTTCTCATTTTCGGATGGGGATTTTTATTTTCCCCATCGGTTTGCTTGTCACAATAACAAGAAAAAAGTTTTATTATTTTCTACATAAAAGAAAAGAGAAGATCCTTAGGAAAAAAATCAATAGAAAATAAAAAACTTTTTTCTTAGACAAGATATTTAGACCAATATAGAATAGGTCCACTAAATCCTAAATATAAATTTCTAAGGAATTGGATGTCATACTATGCACTATGATTCATAAAAAGCATTTTGTGAGTTTAGATTTATAAAATTTATAAAATAAATGAGAAATCCATTTTATAAAAATATTCAAAAATGCAAACAAATAGGAAAGAACTTTTTAAAGTTATATACTTGAATCGAAGTCATAATTATTTAGTTAGTAATTATTTAGTTAGTAAAGTAGAAACTACGAAAATGTCCGCTAGAAAAAATGAAACATCTTTTTTTTTATAAAAGGATAATAATTTTTTTTATTGGAATATTTAAATACATATATTTTGCATATATTTATATTGAATATTGAAACCAAACACTTTTTTTCTCATTCATTTGAATTCAAAAAATATGGAATTGACTCCTTCAACAATCTCGACGATTAACTAAAAATAGATTATTATTATTCCAAATACCCTAAGCCGCTATGGTGAAATCGGTAGACACGCTGCTCTTAGGAAGCAGTGCTAGAGCATCTCGGTTCGAGTCCGAGTGGCGGCATGGCATCTTATACAAGAGATATAATAAGTCCTATAATGAATTCAATTCTAAATTTTAATTCCATAGAACCTTGCACCCCTTTTTTTTATTATGATATTTTCTACTTTAGAACATATATTAACTCATATATCCTTTTCGATCGTTTCAATTGTAATTACAATTTATTTGATAAGCTTATCAGTGGATGAAATCATAGGACTATATGATTCGTCAGAAAAAGGGATGATAGCTACTTTTTTCTGTATAACAGGATTATTAGTCACTCGTTGGATTTATTCGGGCCATTTACCATTAAGTAATTTATATGAATCATTAATTTTTCTTTCATGGAGTTTTTCCATTATTCATATGATTCCATATGTTAAAAAACATCAAAATTATTTAAGCACAATAACTGCGCCAACTACCATTTTTACCCAAGGCTTTGTTACTTCAGGCCTGTTAGCTGAAATGCATCAATCAGAAATTTTAGTGCCCGCTCTCCAATCCCATTGGTTAATGATGCACGTAAGTATGATGATATTGGGCTATGCAGCTCTTTTATGTGGATCATTATTATCAGTAGCTCTCTTAGTCATTACATTTCGAAAAGCTCTAAGGATTTTTAGTAAAAACAATAATTTTTTAAATGAGTCATTTTTCTTTGAAGAGATCCAATACATGACTGAAAGAAACAATAGCACTTCTTTTTTTTCTTTTAGAAATTATTATAAAGCTCAACTTATTCAACAATTGGATCATTGGAGTTATCGGATTATTAGTTTAGGGTTTATCTTTTTAACCATAGGTATTCTTTCGGGAGCAGTATGGGCTAACGAGGCATGGGGATCCTATTGGAATTGGGATCCAAAAGAAACTTGGGCATTTATTACTTGGACTATATTTGCGATTTATTTACATACTCGAACAACTAAAAATTTAGAAAGTGTAAATTCCGCAATTGTGGCTTCTATGGGCTTCCTAATCATTTGGATATGCTATTTTGGAGTCAATTTATTAGGAATAGGATTACATAGTTATGGTTCATTTAATTTACACTAGCAGCTAATTAAATGAAAAATATTCTAACGAATACAAAGATAGAATATTATTCATATATTTTATAAATAAGAAATATTATTTTAAGTAAGAATATCAAATAAGAAATAAACTGTCGAGAACCATTTGAATCAGTACACTGCTTGATTCAAATGGTTCTCGCAAAGGCCAAATCCATCTGGTTACAATTCAAATTGGATTTTTACTTAACTTAAAACTTAAGATAAAATCCTACTTAAGCTTAAGAGAAAAAAGACTTTTCTTTCTCATTGTACAACGAACAATATACAAACAAATAGGATTGCTTTTTGATTTGTTCTTTTTTCCTAAAAACTATCGATAAAAATAATTAGATATAATAGCTTCGACCTTGTCAACTGATAATGAAAGAACGAAATCCGGATAAATACCGATACCTATTATTGGTAGAAGGATAGCGATCGAAACAAATAACTCTCGCGGTCCAGAATCAAAAAAATAAGAGTTTGGAATATTAAATATCCTGTATCCATAGAACATTTGACGTATCATAGATAATAAATAAATAGGCGTTAATATCATTCCCACTCCCATTAAAAAAGTAACTAGTATTTTTGGCATTAAAAGATATTTTTGACTAGTAATTATTCCTAAAAATACTAATAATTCTGCAACAAAACCGCTCATGCCCGGTAATGCAAGAGAGGCCATCGATAAGATACTGAACATCGTAAATTTTTTGGGGAGGGGGGATAGCCATTCCACCCATTTCGTCAAGATAAAGAAGACGTATTCTATCATAACTCGTTCCTGCCAGGAAAAAAAGAGCAGCCCCAATAAATCCATGAGAGATTATTTGTAAAATGGCTCCATTGAGTCCCGTATCGGTTATAGAGCCAATTCCAATAATTATGAAACCCATATGAGATATAGAGGAATAGGCTATTCTTTTTTTTAAATTACGTTGACCCGGAGATGTTGAAGCTGCATAGATTATTTGTATTGCGCCTATTGTAATCAACCAGGGCGAAAATAGGGAATGGGCGTGGGGTAAAATTTCCATATTGATCCGAATCAACCCGTAGGCTCCCATTTTTAATAAAATTCCAGCTAGAAGCATACAAGTACTATAATGTGCCTCTCCATGGGTGTCTGGTAACCATGTATGTAAGGGTATAATCGGTGATTTGACAGCAAAAGCAATAAGAAATCCAATATAGAATATTATTTCTAGTGCCGCAGGATACGATTGATTATGTTTCAAAATTTAATGTTGGTTCATTAGAACCATATAAACCAATACCTAAAACCCCTATTAATAAAAAAATAGAACCTCCCGCAGTATACAAAATGAACTTTGTAGCTGAATAGAGACGTTTCTTTCCCCCCCACATCGATAGAAGTAGATAAACGGGAATTAATTCTAACTCCCACATGATGAAAAAAAGTAAAAGGTCTCGAGAAGAAAATAATCCTATTTGAGCACTGTACATTGCTAACATCAGAAAATGGAATAATCGGGAATCCCGAGTAATTGGCCAAGCCGCTAAATAGCTAAAGTGGTAATAAATCCGTCAGTAAAATAGGTCCTATAGAAAGTCCATCTACCCCCAATCTCCAATAAAAATCAAAAAAATTGATCCATTTATAATCCTCTGCTAATTGAGTTAATGGATCGTCCAATTGGAAATGAGAACAGAATGTATAGGTTGTTAAAAGAAGCTCTAATACGCATATACATATAGTATACCACCTAATTACTTTATTTCCTCTATGGGGGAGAAAGAAAATAAAAGAACCTGCCAATATCGGCAAAACTACAATTATTGTTAACCAAGGAAAATAATTCGTGGTAAAGACAAGATACACTTGGACAAAAAAACCCGTGCTAAAAAAAAATAGAATAATTATTCTATTTTCTGTTTTTGAACACGGGTTTTTGTCGGTAAAAAAAATCAACTGTATTCAAAATGTATTTAAGTGGTTTTTTTTGGAACGTATTAATAAGCTAGACCCATACTTCGAGTTGTTTCGTGCCATAAATAAACCCGAACGCTCAAAAAATCCGTCGGGCAGGCAGATTCACATCGCTTACAACCGACACAGTCTTCTGTTCTGGAGCAGAAGCAATTTGCTTAGCTTTACATCCATCCCAAGGTATCATTTCTAATACATCTGTTGGGCAGGCTCGGACACATTGAGTACATCCTATACAGGTATCATAAATTTTTACTGAATGTGACATTGGATCTATAACTTTTTGAATGCCATAAATTTTCGATCTAGTAAACTTTTTAATGAATCATATATTTAGACACCAGATGAATCAATGATTTACCAGAATTTTTCCAATCAATCTAATTCTGGATTGACTCATGAAATTGGGCCAAGATACTTTGATTTTCCCTTTTTCTCAAATCTATGTATCATACATGCTGATTGAAAATCATACTAATTGAGGTTGATGATAATTTAAATTAATGAATAGTCTAAATTTATTCATTTTATTTATTCAATAAATTCGATTGATTGATACGAATTGATTTTCTGTTACGATAAATTGACGAAACAATAGCTAGCCCAATAGCGGCTTCTGCAGCTGCAATAGCTATAACAAAAATTGAGAAAATATTTCCTTTTAATTGTCGACTATCAAAAAAATCTGAAAATGTTACGAAATTCATATTAACTGCATTCAGTATAAGTTTCAAGACACATAAGGGCCCTAACCATATTTCGGCTCGTGATCAATCCATAGATACCAATAGAAAATAAATAGGCACTCAAAACAAGTACATATTCGAGTATCATTGACCAGCTCCTTATTAATTTGGATTCATTTCAATATGAACAACAATTCAAACGAGTTCATTTACTATCAAACTATAATAAGTACAAAGCAAGAGAGTTGTATTTGGTGATAGATAAAAAAAAAAATGAGAGTCTTCAAATAGAATTGAAGATAAATGAATTTTATAACACGGAACGGGGTTGATTTTTGATTGCTGTTAACGATTATAAAGATTTCTCATTGCCGAGCAACAGCAATTGCACCTATCAAAGCAACTAAAAGTATTATCGAAATCAGTTCAAATGGAAGAAAAAAATCGGTTGATAGGTGAATTCCAATTTGTTGACTATTACTTATCAAATCTTGTTCTATAATCTGATTTGATTTTGTCGTCCAAATAATCCCGTACCAAGACGTATTTAGAATAGTACTAATTAGTGAAACAAAAATACTTGTACAAACCAACGAAGTAATCCCATCACCAACAGTCCAAAGGTTCAAATCTTTGTAATATTCTGAACCCACTCATGAACATTACAGCAAATAGTATTAAAACATTTATAGCTCCTACATAAATAAGGAGCTGTGCAGCCGCTACAAAATGGGAGTTTGATGAAATATAAAATAAGGATATGCAAACAAGAACCAATCCCAACGAAAAGGCAGAAAAAATTGGATTAGTAAATAACACTACTCCTAGAGCTCCTACTATAAGACCTGATCCCAGAAAAAACTAAAGAAAATCATGTATTGGTCCAGGCAAATCCATTTTTTTTAAGATAAATCGAATGTTTTTCATGATTTTTATTGACCCGACCGGGAAATTTTTTATAATATTCTATATGCTCCAAATTGTTGAAACATTTAATTCTAATTGACTGGGGTTAAATTAAAATTGATGTAGGTAGAATTGGTGTACCAATATCTTTTTTCTTTCAAGCGATAAAGGTCATTTAGTTCAAAACAAACATATAATATATATTTCAATTTCATTTTAGTTGCCTTTCTCACCAACCAATTAACAATTGGTCAGAATTTATATAGTCATTGACTAGAAAAAAAAAAGAAATCATTCCTTTAGATTAGATCAAATTGAACCTTGATAATTGGAAATTACTTTTTCATTTTAATTAAATATTAAATTAATTTCATTTGAAATTAATTAAAGAGTTTTAAATTTTTTATTTTATTTTGGGCGAATTCAAAATTGTTCGAATTGTATAATCCTCAATTACTGATATTGGTAAACGACCTAAAGCAATTTGATTATAATTTAATTCATGACGATCATAGGCTGAAAGCTCATATTCTTCAGTCATTGATAAACAATTTGTTGGACAATACTCAACGCAGTTACCACAAAATATACAAATTCCGAAATCAATACTGTAATTAAATAATCGTTTCTTTCGAATACCGGTTTCCAATTTCCAATCAACAACGGGGAGATCTATAGGACATACACGAACACATACTTCACAAGCAATACATTTATCAAATTCAAAATGAATTCGACCGCGGAAACGTTCCGACGTAATTAATTTTTCATAAGGATATTGAATAGTTACAGGTAAACGGTTTGCGTGGGATAAAGTAATCATGAACCCTTGACCAATGTACCTTGCAGCTCGTACTGTTTGTTGACCATAATTCATGAACCCAGTTAGCATAGGGAACATATTGTAAAGATCTATAAATAATTTAATGTTTGTTTCTTTCTCTTGTTTGAGAAAAGTCCTAACTATAAAATAGTGTATTCCTTTTTTCTTTACAGTGAAAGGAGTTGGGAAGAAGTTGTTAATAATAGATTACCGAGAGAAAGGGGTAAAAGAAATTTCCATCCAAGATTTAATAATTGGTCTATTCTTAGCCTAGGCAAAGTCCATCTTGTTGTAATAGAAATGACAAAAACAAATAAGTTTTAGCTAATGTAATAAAAATACCAATTGTCATTCCAAAAACTCTACCCACTTTATTTATTTCAAATAGCTCAGGAACGAATATGTATGGAATAGAGATATTCCAACCACCCAAGTAAAGAACTGTTACAAATAATGAAGAAACTAATAAGTTTAGATAGGAAGCAACGTAAAATAAACCGAATTTGATACCAGAATATTCGGTTTGATAACCGGCTACTAATTCTTCTTCTGCTTCTGGTAAATCAAAAGGTAATCTCTCACATTCTGCTAGGGAAGAAATTAGAAAAACAACAAATCCTATAGGCTGACGCCACAAATTCCATCCCCAAAAACCATATTTTGATTGGACCTCAACTATATCAACTGTACTTGAACTGTTAGATAATCATAGTCGATGATAACATCACTGTTCCCATCGCTATTACAGAACCGTACATGAGATTTTCACCTCATACGGCTCCTCGGGGGCCAAAAATAAATTTAAAAGGACCAAACCAATATTATTCCAATACTATTTATCTTAATATGGTTGTAATATAAATATAGAAAAGTAAAACCTATTGGAAGATCCCGAATTAAACAATGAAATTCTGTCTGCTAGATGCTATAATAATAACTAAAAAACGCTTCTGAATTGATCTTGTCCCTTAATAATTTTAATTTTTTCTTTGTTGTGAGTAATAACTTAATCCTTCAATAAAATACTCCTTGTAGAAATATCAATAGATATTTCAATCCATCCTTTTCGATTACGAAAAAAAAAATTATAGAATTCAGTATTTCATGAATCATGACACAATATCTCTATGAATATATGAAAGAAAAAAAAAAAGGATTTTTTTCGTTTCTCTTCTTCTTCTTAAAAAGGGAGTTTCAAAAAAAAAAAAAAGGATTATTTCGTTCCCGATAGTCATTTTTTTTAATCTGTGGATAGGAGCATACTCTGGATCGGAATCATGAGGAGTACTGCTTGATCATTTCTACCAACGTAAAGCCCCAATTAGTATTCTTTTTATGTTATGAAAAATACCCTTTTGTATAATTTACATAAAAATCTCCATTACTAATCCTTTATGTATTTTTGTGTTCCTAACCATCCACTCATTTTTACTCAATGGTCCATTATAGTACTACATAGAAAGGATAATAAAAACTATATATGGTTGGTTGAGCTTTTGAGCCCGCTTCAAGCTTGGCTGATTAATCAACCGATCTTGGGGATAAAGGTCTTGTTTATTTTTATTTTCTTTTAATTCTTGTACATAGGAGATGAGACTCAATTTTTTTACTGCTAATTTAGAAGCTGTTTTCTTTCACTCATATAACTATCTGATTTAGTTCATCAACCTAAATAATGAATAAAAAAAATGAAGATATATCTATTCAATTTCTTTCCTAAAAAGAAAGAAGGAAAGAAAAGTTTATGTATAACCGAATCACACGTAGAGATATTGATAATACACAAAGAGTTAATGGAATTTCATAACTAATTGATTGAAGCCGCAGCTCGTAGACCACCTAAAAAGGAATATTTATTATTTGATCCATATCCTGACATAAGAAGTCCGATGGGAGCAATACTTGAAATAGCAATCCATAAAAAAACACCGATATTGAGATCGGATAAACAAGGTGATAACTAAAAGGAATTACTGAATAACTTAGTAAAATGGATATAAACTGCTATGGAAGGTCCTATACTGAATAAACGAGTATCCCCTCGAGAGGGAGAATATTCTCTTTGAAATTAATTTTGTACCATCGGCTAGAGCTTGCAGAATTCCAAAGGACCGGCATATTCCGGACCAATACGTTGTTGTATCCTGCGGATATTTCTCTTTCTAACCACACAATTACGAGTACACCTATTGTAATTCCCAATACAAGACTCAAAATAGGTACAAGCATCCATATGATTCCATAGAACTCTTTGAAGGATTCCAATCTGGAAAAAGAATTGATATCTTGTACTTCTGTTGTATCAATTATCATTTTAACGATCTACTTCTCCATAATGATATCTATGCTACCTAATATTGTCATAATATCAGCCAATTTCATTCTTTTAACTAACTGAGGAAGAATTTGTAAATTGATAAATCCGGGTGGGCGAATTTTTCCATCTCCAAGGAAAACCACTCTGATCTCCTATTAAAAAAATTCCCAATTCCCCCTTTGGGGCTTCAACTCTTACATATAGTTCTTGCTTCGGCAATTCAAAGGTGGGGGAGGTTTTTTTACTAATGAATCGATAGTCAAAATCATTCCATTCTGGATCCTTTTCTCTATCAAAGGATCGAATTTCTAAATTCTCATAGGGTCCCCCAGGAATCTCCCTTCCAGAGCCTGTTGAATAATTTTTATAGATTCTGTCATTTCACTGATTCGGACTAAATAACGAGCTAATGAATCTCCTTCTTTTTGCCACTGGATTTCCCAATCAAATTCGTCGTAACATTCATAACGATCAACTTTACGAAGATCCCATTGGATTCCAGAAGCCCGTAGCATCGGTCCTGATAAACCCCAATTTATTGCTTCTTCTCCGCCAATAATGCCTACCCCCTCAACTCGTTCTAAAAAAATGGGATTCCGCGTAATAAGTTTTTGGTATTCAGAAATCGCTGTTAAAAAATAATCACAAAAATCTAAACATTTATCTATCCATCCATGAGGTAGATCGGCTGCTATTCCTCCGATACGAAAATAATTATGCATCATTCTCATACCGGTGGCAGCTTCAAATAGATCATATATTAATTCTCTTTCTCGGAAAATATAGAAAAAAGGAGTCTGTGCACCAATATCTGCCATAAAAGGGCCAAGCCATAAGAGATGAGAAGCTATACGACTCAACTCTAACATAATAACTCTGATATAACTGGCTCTTTTAGGTACTTGAATATTCCCCAACTGTTCGGTCCATTTACAGTTATTGCTTCTGTGAACATAGTCGCTAAATAATCCCAACGTGTTACATAAGGCAAATATTGTATAACTGTTCTGTTTTCCGCAATTTTTTCCATCCCTCTGTGTAAATAACCCAATATCGGCTCACAATCAATAACATCTTCACCATCTAGAGTAAGGATGAGCCGAAGAAACACCATGCATTGATGGGTGGTGAGGTCCCATATTGACTATCATGAGGTCTTTTCTTGTAGTTGTTACATTCATAGGTTATTCCTCGATTCATTCTTTCATGAATTGCTGAAAACGAAAAGAAATTCATCAAAATTCAAGATCTAGTAAATCAAATAATTCAAGTGACTTTTAAATTTAACGAGTTTTTGATTCTCGAATATCCAGCCGACTAATTAATTCTTTATAATGTACTTTATTTTTCTTTGACAAATAAGACAGAAGCCGTTGCGTTTTCCCAGGATTTTACGTAGACCTCTCAGGATAAATAGTCTTTTCTGTGCAATTCCAAATGTAAAGTAAGTCTTCGTATCTTATTGGTGAAGCTAACTACTTGAAATTCAACGGACCCACTGTTTTCTTTTTTTTCTTCTTGTGAAATAACGGAAATGAATGAATTTTTTACCATAAAACAGAACCTTCTATCCTTTTATTTTTCTTTTACAATTCAATAAATAAATTTTACCAATCAGTAAGAATAATGCTACTCATTTATAGTTTGTATATACAATAATCTTAATTTGTTTATGAGTTACTAATTTTATCAACTCATAAAAAAAAAAAAAATGAATTAATCCTGTTTCAATTTGATTTGGATACGATAAGAAAAGAGGTTCTATTTCTACACTCAAAAAAAGGGGAAAACCATTATTAACTTAAAAACAAAAAAACTGCAAATAAAAAATAACAAGATTCTGTTGATTCATTTATAGACCTAATGGATATTAATACATGCATTGAATTAGTATTCAGTTATCAGAATGGAATGTAAAAAATGCATGTATGTATCTCTTTCTTTCATATATCGGATAGGGTAGAGAATGCATGCCAAAGGTTGTTATTAATGAATTTACAATCGTGGATACATATGTATCCTTACCATACTAAAACGACTGCTATTATTAGTATCAAACCAATATCGATTCATACAAGCTAAATCTTCTAATCGATAATTAGGCCAAAGAAAGAACTTTAATTTAATTAATTTATTTTTATCTCTTTTGGTTTTATCCAAAACTTCACTACAGTTTTTTATGTATTTGAAAAATACTAGATTTTTTTGTATAACATTTCTATTACTTGAATAGAAAGAAATTAGAATTCTTAATTCTCTTCGCCGTTTAGTGGATAAAATATTTTCAGGAACAAACAAATCGGAACGTATTTTGTCCCCGTTTTCAGGCATTTTTTTATGTTTTGCAATGGATTTATCAAAATTTTTCTTATCACTATAACCTTTTTCTCGATATCTTTGATTAATTGGAGGTTTACTTTATGAACCAATGAAATATTTATCATTTGATAGATAAGAAATTGTCCGTCATTTTTTATAGACAAACGTACCGGTTCGATAATTAATATCCCACTTTTCATCAATTTTGTCAGAGTAAATTCTTTTGAATCGTCAGAATATCCAAATTCATTTCTCCCCTTTGAATAGACGCCATAGCAATTTCTTTTGGATTTATCAATCTAAGCAGGAGACAATATACTTTGATATTATTCATCATTCTTTGATTTAAAAACTCATTCCATCTCAATTGAAACCGTAAATACCTTTTTAGGAAAAAATCAAGCTCTGCTTCTGTGTTACTCTTGGATTGTTTTTTCTTTCTACGTTTTTTCATATTTGAGCCTGCAGAATTTTCTTCAATATCTTTTTCTTGGTTTGAGAGAACTGATCCAAGAGAATCTTGGTTTTGTGCATCTGATTCAAGACTACCTTGTCCTGTGGATTCTTTTTCTTTTTGATTTAGATTCTTTAATTCAATAATATTTTTTTTTTTTATTTGATAATATAAAAGGATCCCCTTCTCCTCTTTCTATTGATATTTGGATTTTCACTAAAATTTTGATTTCCATTCAAATTGAAAGAAGTACTTTGATTGGTATGATCCACGGTTTCATTTTATACGTATTATAAAATAGAATAATTTCTGGGAAGAACCAAAGTTTCAGACTCGATATAGGGCGACTTAGTATTTCTTCATTCATTCCCATCCAATCAAAAAGGTTTTTTTTTTTCTTGGATGGACAGATTTTTTTATTTTTGGATACTGTAAGATAAGAAAGACTCTTTTTATTAGTAATTTTGTCAATTAGTTCATAATTAGTAACCTCAGCCTTAGTATTTTTATTACCCTTGGGATCGATCCAGGACTTAATATCGACTTTTTTTCTAAGACAAAAATGGAAAAATTTCCAATCAAAATATTTTCTATCTGAAATTTTCTTCAGATTCATAATGTTATCTTCCCCTAGATAATCATTGAGAGGAATAAGATCTTCTGACATATTAAATAATATATCCTTATGTATATTGTAATCATAAGAAATCCTCTTTTATTATTTATACCTAAATGGTGATACATAAAGCTTCTTATTTTCATAATTAATAGATTTATATGAGAAAAGGTCATAAATATAGTGTTTTTGAAAGTATTATTTTTCATTCAATAATGAATTTGCTTCAAAATTATTTACATTTAATTTTTTGTAATAAATTATTGGTCTGTTTTTTTATCAGAATACTCTTTGTTTAAATCTTTATTCTGATCCATACGTTGTTGATTGATTTTAGTTCTCCATTTTTGGGGCACTAAATAATACCATCTAATTGGGGATAAATCATATTGATAATAACCTTTTAACCAGTTTTTCCATTGATTCATTCCAGAATAAAAAAGAGATTTCGGTCGTAATTCAGAATGCAATATTTCTTGTTCTTCGAAAGAATTCCTTATTTCATTCTTAAGAAAAAGAGACGTTCCTTGATATTCAAAAACATATCTTAACTTATACAAGTTATACAAGTTAATAAATTGAGTTTGGTATAATTTGTAAAATACATATGCTTGTGACAAGGAGGATAAATCAAAAATGCTTTTCAAATTTTTCTTACTAATATCAAAAGGCGACTTTTTTATAGTCGAAATAAAGCGAAGTGTATTTTGATTTATTTTATTAATTTTTTCTTTATTTGTTTCATTATTGGAAATGTATTTATCAAGAATTTTTTTTGATAATTTAAAAAAAAGTTGTGTATGGATCCGCGGAATAGAAATGATAGATAGA
>JASJPY010000196.1:0-2500 GCA_030064435.1 Trapa incisa
ATCCGATTCAATATCATCGGGGATCTAATTCATCCCATTTGAATCGACGGGCGAAAGATTTATCATCTCTATGGGATTAAATCCCGAGTTATTGCCAAATAAAAAAAAAACAATGAGATTATGGAAGTAAATATTCTCGCATTTATTGCTACTGCACTTTTCATTCTAGTTCCTACTGCCTTTTTACTTATAATTTACGTAAAACAGTAAGTCAAAGTAATTAAATTGAATCAAACTTGACTTCTTTCTTAGTCAATGATTGAAGAAGAAAAAAAAGGATTTTTATCTCGCGTCTAAATGAAATTGGTGGACTAGAATTGATGGTATAGTATTCTATGAGATCCGATAGCTAGTATGGTAGAAATATAATTTCTTTTCTACCATACTAGCTATTATTGTAATGTAACAATACCATAATATACTGTATAAAAATACAGGATTAATATAGATTTAATTTAATCTATATATCTTCTTAATATACGTATTGATATAGATAATGTACATAGCATTACGATTCTATTTCTTTTCTTCATCTACAATAATCAATCGAAGGCAATTCTTAATATTACGGCTCTAGTTCCTAGATTTCAGATTATTTTAACTAAGAATTTCGGTAACCATTGAAAGAATCCATGAGGATAAATGGTATGGACGTATATTAATAAAAAAAATAAATGACTCGATTTTGTTGTAGCATTCTGAGAAGTAATTGAATGAACAGTTAACCGATGATCCAAAAGGTTCTCTGGGAATTTCTTCAGATTTTGAAAAGAAAGACTTTAATCCATCGTTTTTAACTCTTGAGTCATGATATGAAATGAGTCAACAAAGCATAGCATAAATACAATTTTTTCAAATAAAATAAGAAAACAAGTGATTAAGTGCACAATACGTGACTCTAAGATCTTATTATTCACAGTCCTCTCTTTTAAACAACCACTATGTATATCTTATTTCCCATACAAGGTGCATATTCACTTCATAACAGAACTTTTTTTTTTCTCTTTGACCAGTAAAGAGAGAAGTAAACAAATAAAAAAAAATAAAAAGAGAAAATAAAAAAGACTTTGTAAAACGATCTAGAAAAGAATCGATACGGTTTGATTCCTCAATTCAATTAGTAGTACCTCTAGAGTCCACTTCTTCCCCATACTACCAGTGAAAGGGAAAATGTAAAGACTACCATTAAAGCAGCCCAAGCAAGACTTACTATATCCATGTAAATTATGTCCTCTATATCTATGAAGGAATTATTCCATTATTGTTCACTAATAATAGTGGAATCACTGGTGCAGAGTCAAAAAAGGGATTCTAATCCAACACCGTTGATCAAAGGATCCAAGAAATTCGCTTCTAACAAGTTCTTAGAGGATATGATTTTTCTAGTCGAATCGGGAAAACGTTAAGCACAAGCAAAATAGGCAGTGACCTATTTAGAAGTATCAAGGGAATCAAATCTTCCTAAGATGTAGGAAAAAAATGTAGGAAAAATAAGACCTCTTCTTTCTTTTCTTGTCCTTAAGTTTAATTAAGATAAAAAGGCTAAAAATATCGAATCAAGATATATCATTATCTATCACATACCTTTTTTTTTCCCATTTGATCTAATCCTTACTCTCTAAAGGGTCTTTCTGTGAAAGAATCGGGAGGCAATCTATTCCATTCTAGGGTTTATTGAAAAGAAAGAATTTCTTTTTGCAATATAGAAAATCCAATTTTCCATCGAATTAAATACTTATTGGATGCCTCAATACTTAGAGACTGCCATAAGTTTGTATATATAGAAAGCATCTTCAGCCCTTTGTACAACCACTAATTAGATTTTTCGTTGCACTATCCAATCTAATTGAAAACCTAGTAATTAAAACACTACATTACTAGTGGAAGGGAATTGGTCAATTTTTATATAAAAATATTTCCACTACTATATCCATATCCATCCTTGAATCAAGGATTTACAGTACTTTAGCTATAGAGAACCCAACTTCCAGATGATTTAGAATCAAGCAAGTATCAGGAGTTCCCTTTCTCCCTTTGCTTCTGCTTAGGAAAAATTCAGCCAATTAAATAAAAAAAAAAATAGGAATTATGAGTTTTTAATCAGGCGACACCCGGATTTGAACTGGGGAAAAAGGATTTGCAGTCCCCCGCCTTACCGCTCGGCCATGCCGCCACGAAAATGATACCATACGAAATAGATGAAAATATTCTCCCTTTGTTTGGGGTGGAGGAATTACTAAACTTCTTTTTTTTATTGTACTTTCATCTTGTATCTAAAAACTTTCGCTCTCTTTTATATTGAAAAACATATATTGATAAACAAAATGTGGGTTTTCAGTCACAAAATAAAAAATGCGGGACAAATTGGAACCATTAACTATTAGATGGCACTATAAATTCATAAAGGATTCTTGTATTTGAATCGAAATTTGTCTTTGAAAAGGGGTCCTTTTCATTATATAAGAAAATTCAAATTGATACATAACTAATCTGTATTGAT
>JASJPY010000196.1:10000-27500 GCA_030064435.1 Trapa incisa
AATGATTGATTTACCCATTCAAAGCAATTTACGCGAAGGACTGTCGTTAACAGAATATATCATTTCTTGCTACGGAGCGCGCAAAGGAGTTGTGGATACTGCTGTTCGAACATCAGATGCTGGATATCTTACGCGTAGACTTGTTGAAGTAGTTCAACACATTGTTGTACGTAGAACAGATTGTGGTACCATCCGAGGAGTTTCTGTGATTCCTCGAAATGGGATGATGCCGGAACGAATTTTTATTCAAACATTAATTGGTCGCGTATTGGCGGATGATATATATATGGGTTCACGATGCATTGCCATTCGAAATCAAGATATTGGAATTGGACTTGTCAATCGATTCATAACTTTTCGAACACAACCAATATCTATTCGAACCCCCTTTACTTGTAGGAGTCCGTCTTGGATCTGTCGATTATGTTATGGTAGGAGTCCTACTCATGGTGACCTGGTCGAATTGGGAGAAGCCGTAGGTATTATTGCGGGTCAATCTATTGGAGAACCAGGGACTCAACTAACATTAAGAACTTTTCATACGGGTGGAGTGTTCACAGGAGGTACTGCAGGACATGTACGAGCCCCCTCTAATGGAAAAATAAAATTCAATGAGGATTTGGTTCATCCTACACGTACGCGTCATGGGCATCCTGCCTTTCTATGTTCTATAGACTTGAATGTAACTATTGAGAGTGAAGATATTATACATAACGTGACTATTCCACAAAAAAGTTTTCTATTGGTTCAAAATAATCAATATGTAGAATCAGAACAAGTGATTGCTGAGATTCGCGCGGGAACATACACTTTAAATTTTAAAGAAAGGGTTCGAAAACATATTTATTCTGACTCAGAGGGAGAAATGCACTGGAGTACCGATGTGTATCATGCGCCTGAATTTACATATAGCAATGTCCATCTTTTACCAAAAACAAGTCATTTATGGATATTATCAGGAGGTTTGTGCAAATTCAACGGAGTCCCGTTTTCACTCTACAAGGATCAAGACCAAATGAATCTTGAGCCTCTTTTTGTCAAACAAGGATCTCTTTCTAATCTCTCAGTGAATAATGATAAAATCAGATACAAATTATGTAGTTCTTATTTTTCTGGTAAAAAAAAAGAAGATGGGAGTCCTGATTATTCAGAAATTAATCGAATCATATATACGGGTCATTGTAATCTCATATATCCCACTATCCTCCAAGATAATTCTGATTTATTGGCAAAAAGGCGAAGAAATAGATTTGTCATTCCATTCCAATCGATTCAAGAACGAGAGACAGAACAAATGCCCCATTCGGGTATATCCATTGAACTACCCATAAAGGGTATTTTCCGTAGAAATAGTATTCTTGCTTATTTCGACGATCCAAAATACAGAAGAAAGAGTTCGGGAATTACTAAATATGGGACTATAGGGATGCATTCAATGGTTAAAAAAGAGGATTTGATTGAGTATCGAGGAATCAAAGAATTTAAGCAAAAATACCAAAAAATAGATCGATTTTTTTTCATTCCCGAAGAAGTACATATTTTACCTGAATCTTGTTCGATAATGGTACGGAACAATAGTTTGATTGGAGTAGATACACAAATTACTTTAAATATAAGAAGCCTAGTGGGCGGATTAGTCCGAGTGGAGAGAAAAAAAAAAAAGATTGAACTCAAAATCTTTTCGGGAGATATCCATTTTCCTGGAGAAACAGATAAGATATCCCGACACAGTGGCATCTTGATACCACCAGGAACAGGAAAAACAAATTCTAAGGAATCAAAAAAATTGAAAAATTGGATTTATGTCCAAAGGATCACATCTACTAAGAAAAAAAATTTTGTTTTAGTTCGACCTGTAGTGACATATGAAATTGGGGACGGTATAAATTTAACAACACTCTTCCCCCCGAATTTGTTCCAAGAAAAGGATAATATGCAACTTCGAGTTATCAATTATATTGTTTACGGAAATGGAAACCCAATTCGGGGAATTTCTGACACAAGTATTCAATTAGTTCGAACTTGTTTAATTTTGAATTGGGACGAAGAAGAAAAAAGTTCTTCGATGCAAGAGGCTCATGCTTCCTTTGTTGAAGTAAGTACAAAAGGTCTGATTCGAGATTTTCTAAGAATTGACTTAGCGAAATCCCATATTGTGTATCTCAGAAAAAGGAATGATCTTTCAGACTCTGGATTGATCTTTGATAATGTGTTAGATCACACCCATAGCAATCCTTTTTATTCCATTTATTCCAAGACAAAGATTCAACAATCACCTAACCAAAATCGAGGAACTGTTCGCACTCTGTTAAATAACAATAAGGAATGCCCTTCTTTGATAATTTTGTCATTATCTAATTGTTTTCAATTGGGTCCATTCAACGATGCAAAATATGACAATGTGAAAAAAGAATCAATTAAAAAGGATCCTATAATTCAAATTAGGAATTCGCTCGGTCCTTTAGGAACAGTCCTGCAAATCGCGAATTTTTATTCATTTTACGATTTACTAACTCATAATCAGGTTGTAGTACTTAAATATTTTCAAATTAAAAATTTAAAACATACTTTTAAAGTACTTAAATATTATTTAATGGATGAAAATGGGAGGATTTATAATCCCGACCCATGCAGTAACATCATTTTGAATTCATTCAATTTGAATTGGTATTTTCTCCCTCACAAAAATGATCATAATTATTGTGAAGAAAGATCTACAATAATAAGTCTTGGACAGTTTATTTGTGAAAATAATGTATAGCCAAAAAAGGACCACACCTAAAATCGGGTCAAGTTTTGATTGTTCAACTTGACTCTGTAGTAATAAGGTCTGCTAAGCCTTATTTAGCTACTCCAGGAGCAACTGTTCATGGGCATTATGGAGAAATCCTTTACAAAGGAGATACGTTAGTTACCTTTATATATGAAAAATCGAGATCCGGCGATATAACGCAGGGTCTTCCAAAAGTCGAACAAGTATTAGAAGTGCGTTCAATTGATTCAATATCAATGAACCTAGAAAAAAGAGTTGAGGGTTGGAACGAACATATAACAAGAATTCTTGGAATTCCTTGGGGATTCTTGATTGGTGCTGAGCTAACTATAGTGCAAAGTCGTATATCTTTGGTTAATAAGATCCAAAAGGTTTATCGATCCCAGGGGGTGCAAATCCATAATAGGCACATAGAAATTATTGTACGCCAAATAACATCAAAAGTCTTAGTTTCAGAGGATGGAATGTCTAATGTTTTTTTACCTGGCGAATTAATTGGATTGTTGCGAGCGGAACGAACAGGGCGCGCTTTGGAAGAATCGATCTGTTACAGGGCTATCCTATTGGGAATAACAAGAACATCTTTGAATACTCAAAGTTTCATATCTGAAGCGAGTTTTCAAGAAACTGCTCGAGTTTTAGCCAAAGCTGCTCTCCGGGGTCGGATCGATTGGTTGAAAGGCCTAAAAGAGAACGTTGTTATAGGAGGGATGATACCCGTTGGTACTGGATTCAAGGGATTAGTCCACCGTTCAAGACAACATAAGAGTATTCCTTTTGAAATCAAAAATAAGAATTTTTTTGAGGGTAAAATCAAAGATATTTTGTTACACCACAGAGAATTATTTTGTTCTTGCATTTCAAAGAAAGAATTTCCATGATATACCAGAACAATTATTTAGAGGATTTAATAATTCCTAAAAGTGGCTTCATACTTTTTTTATTAATAAAATCATACTTTTTATTAAAAAATTAATATAAAAAAATTCTCTAGGTCGTTTTGAGGCTGTCCTGAAAACAAAGAAAATAACAAATAGAGGGTAGCGATTTTGATCGTATATCGACAGACACGGCCAATCTCCGGTAGAAAAAAAAAAAGGTTCCATCGGAACAATTATTTCGTTCAAGGCACCTCGTCGCTTTTTTTTTTGAAAAAAAAAAAGAGGAAATGTGGGGAGAAATGACAAGAAGATATTGGAACATCCATTTAGAAGAGATGATGGAAGCAGGAGTTCATTTTGGTCATGGTACTAGGAAATGGAACCCTAGGATGGCACCTTATATTTCTGCAAAGCGTAAAGGTATTCATATTACAAATCTTACTAAAACTGCTCGTTTTTTATCTGAAGCTTGTGATTTAGTTTTTGATGCAGCAAGTCGGGGAAAACAGTTTTTAATTGTTGGTACCAAAAATAAAGCAGCTGATTTAGTAGCACGGGCTGCAATAAAGGCTAGGTGTCATTATGTTAATAAAAAGTGGCTCGGTGGTATGTTAACGAATTGGTCTACTACAGAAACGAGACTTCATAAGTTCAGGGATTTGAGAACGGAACAAAAGACGGGGAAACTCAACCGTCTTCCAAAAAGAGACGCAGCCATCTTGAAGAGAGAATTATCTCACTTGCAAACATATCTGGGCGGGATAAAATATATGACAGGCTTGCCCGATATTGTAATTATTGTTGATCAGCAAGAACAATATACGGCTCTTCGAGAATGTATCACTTCGGGAATTCCAACAATTTGTTTAATTGATACAAACTGTGACCCCGATCTTGCAGATATTTCGATTCCAGCAAATGATGATGCTATAGCTTCAATTCGATTAATTCTTAACAAATTAGTATTCGCAATTTGTGAGGGTCGTTCTAGCTATATACGAAATCCTTGATTAATAATAAGATAAATAAAGATTAATAATAAGATAAAAAAATTCTTTTTTGAACTCCATAAATTTATGGAATCGGTTACTACTCTTGAATCGCATAAAAGAGATAAAAATTACTGGGGATATTTTGTGATTAGTTAGTATCCAAAATAGAAAATTTAACTAATCAAGTGGAAAAGGAGATGGTTGAATCAAAATAATTCTCTTTCAAGTTCTATTTATGTAGAGGGCAAAATGAATGTTCTATCATATTCCACCAACACACTAAAAGGGTTATACGATATATCTGGTGTGGAAGTAGGCCAACATTTCTATTGGCAAATAGGAGGTTTTCAAGTCCATGGCCAAGTACTTATAACTTCTTGGGTTGTTATTGCTATCTTATTAGGTTCTGCTAGTATAGCTGTTCGGAATCCACAAACCATTCCAAATGATGGTCAGAATTTCTTCGAATATGTCCTTGAATTCATTCGAGACGTTAGCAAAACCCAGATTGGAGAAGAATATGGTCCATGGGTTCCTTTTATTGGAACTATGTTTCTATTTATTTTTGTTTCTAATTGGTCAGGAGCTCTTTTACCATGGAAAATCATACAGTTACCTCATGGGGAATTAGCTGCACCCACGAATGATATAAATACTACCGTCGCTTTAGCTTTACTCACGTCAGTAGCCTATTTCTATGCGGGTCTTAGCAAAAAAGGATTAAGTTATTTCAGTAAATATATACAACCAACTCCCATCCTTTTACCCATTAACATCTTAGAAGATTTCACAAAACCTTTATCACTTAGTTTTCGACTTTTCGGAAATATATTAGCCGATGAATTAGTAGTTGTTGTTCTTGTTTCTTTAGTACCTTTAGTGGTTCCTATACCTGTCATGTTCCTTGGATTATTTACGAGTGGTATTCAAGCTCTTATTTTTGCAACCTTAGCCGCGGCTTATATAGGCGAATCAATGGAGGGTCATCATTGACGAGTTTTCAAAATAGTCGTTTTTTAGCTTAGGCCAAGATAATCCATATGTGACTCAAGATAGTCGAGTTAGGCAATATAAAATATAAAAATATGTGATGTACATATAGGATCTACAGTAATGGGTACGCTATTTAGGAAATTGTAAAAAAAAAAAGAGATAAGGATCCTTTTTTAAAATGGAATTTATATAATATCCATCTCTAATCAAATCAATATTTCTAATTAATATTTAAAAATTAATATTTTTAATATTTTCTTTTGTTCAATTGAACAAAGAAAATATTATAGGAATAAATAATATAAAAAAAAAAAATATTAATCAAAAATAGAATGAACTTTTTAATCACTCAAATACTGATATTTCTATGCAATAATTTAGCCTAACGAATTCATACACGTGGATTGTATACATGTGGGATAATGATGAAAAGAAGAATAAGAATGAGGGTTAGTAAGGGTGGGTAAAAAGGGGGTATTTTGAATCTAATGGCTAGAATCCATCTCTTGCACCTTTCCAAAACTGATTCTAGAAAGAACCCGATTGAATCTAAGATAGGAATAGTTGGTTTACGTTATGGAAGAAAGACATGTATATATGATATTAGATATTGACTAGTTATATATGATCTAAAGATAACGCCCTACTAACTACTATGGATTTGATTTAGATGGGGATTCAAATAGAAGAAGTCTTTTACTTTAGTAACTGTGAATTGAATGAATAAAAAGATGAAATCAATAAAAAGAACAATTCAACTAATGGTTCAGAACAAAGAAATGTAAGAACAAAAAAAAGTCGTATGGATTCACAAAAATCCCGTCGATAGAAACTAAAAAAAAGCTATATAAAAAGGAAAGAGCTATATAAACTATATATAAGAGCTATCCATATAAACTATATAAGCTATATAATATAAGCTATATATAAGTAGTTCTGATAATTCTATTAGTCCATTACTGTAATTGGCAGTTGGTTATTTCGTCTGAATGAATCTTAGTGATGGAATAATTAAATCATAATTACTTGGATGATTCTATTTGTATCATTAACCATTTTTTTTTTTTTATTTTTGTATGAGGAACTTATCATGAATCCACTGATTTCTGCCGCTTCCGTTATTGCTGCTGGATTAGCTGTCGGGCTTGCTTCTATTGGACCTGGAGTTGGTCAAGGTACTGCTGCGGGCCAGGCTGTAGAAGGTATCGCAAGACAGCCTGAGGCAGAGGGAAAAATACGAGGTACTTTATTGCTTAGTCTAGCTTTTATGGAAGCGTTAACAATTTATGGATTGGTTGTAGCGTTAGCGCTTTTATTTGCGAATCCCTTTGTATAATCCTAAAAATATTAAATTAAATAAATATAAAAAAAACATATTTTTTTTTCTTCCGGGGACTTACTTTTCGAATTCTATCAATATTTCTCTTTTACAATTACTTATTCGTTGAGATACTAACCCCTGGGAAGGACAGATTTGAGGATGAGGAATTAGCATACCGATTCGCTTTCTTCCTTCCCGTTCTTATCAAAGGAACCCCCTCTTTTTTTAGTTTTTCAGGGGTGTTACAACAAATCAAGTATTCCGTAATTGACATGAAAACTGTCCCAGATTCAAATAAGTATTATTCTTATTAGTTATTCAAATTGAACAAAAAAAAATAGTGAAATTAAGAAAAAATAAAAATAATAAAAATATTTAAATAGAAATATGTAGAACAAATAGAAAAAAAAAATCTTTAAGTGATACAAAAAGAACTCTATTTTATTTTTTATTTATTTTATCTATAAAAGGAGATTGTATGAAAAATTTAACCGATTCTTTCGTTTCCTTGGGTCACTGGCCATCCGCCGGGAGTTTCGGGTTTAATACCGATATTTTAGCAACAAATCCAATAAATCTAAGTGTGGTCCTTGGTGTATTGATCTTTTTTGGAAAGGGAGTGTGTGCGAGTTGTTTATTTCAAGAATAGGCTGGACCCAACCAGCTGCACTTTTTTTTTTCATGTTAACTAGCACAAATAAAAAGTGCATGATCCCGCGAATTCCTTCTGAATAAATTAAGTTAATTAATAAATTAATAAATCATATTTAAGAACCATAGCTTTTCGTGATTCATTGGTAAATACATTTTGATTCTCTATTAACCAATAATGTGGGACCGTTAATATGGTTAAAGCTAAAGAAAGCAGTTGAAGTCCAAACAAACGTAGCAATGTAGCATGGTATTCTTTCTACTACATATGTTAAATATATGTTAAATTAGTTAATTTAATGCAGAAATAGTTTCAAATAGTTTCAATTTTTTTTTAGATATAGAACACTCATGTCGATAAAATTATTTGAAACATTTATTATTCGAAACAAAAAAAGAGTAATCTTTTTTTATCCAATGCTGAATCGGCGACCTATGTAATGTATAAAGTAAGAAGAATTCTTTGGATTTGAAAAAAAAAAACAACTTTGCTGACAATTCTATATTTTTTGTTTGGTCAGAAGAGTCCTCAAAATATTCCTGGATTAGGGATCAATTTGGATATTTTTCTTTTTAAATAGGAATAGAGGAAAGAGGATAGGCTCATTGCATTACATTCAAAAAAAAAAATGATATGGAAATTTGACAGTAGAAGTAATTGAGCGTGAGAGCCAAATGAATCGAAAGATTCATGTTTGGTTCGGGAAGAGATTATGTAAGTTTGATAATCTACTTTCATTAAACGATTTATTAGATAATCGAAAACAGAGAATCTTGAATACTATTCGAAATTCAGAAGAATTACGTGGGGGGGCGATTGAACAGCTGGAAAAGGCTCGGGCTCGTTTACGGAAAGTGGAAATCGAAGCAGAACAGTTTCGAGTGAATGGGTACTCTGAGATAGAACAAGAAAAGTTGAATTTGATTAATTCAACTTATAAGACCTTGGAGCAATTAGAAAATTATAAAAATGAAACCATTCATTTTGAACAACAAAGGGCAATTACTCAAGTCCGACAACGGATTTTCCAACAAGCCTTACAAGGGGCTTTAGGAACTTTGAATAGTTGTTTGAACAATGAGTTACATTTACGTACCATCAGTGCTAATATTGGAATGTTTGGGGCGATGAATGAAAGAAATAACTGATTAGTACTTCTACTGTAGGCATTATTTAAAAATAATAATAATAATAATAATAATTAAGAAATACTCATGGTAACCATTAGAGCCGACGAAATTAGTAATATTATCCGTGAACGGATTGAGCAATATAATAGAGAAGTAAAGGTTGTAAATACCGGTACCGTACTTCAAGTAGGTGACGGCATTGCTCGTATTTATGGTCTTGATGAAGTAATGGCGGGCGAATTAGTAGAATTTGAAGAGGGTACAATAGGTATTGCTTTGAATTTGGAATCAAATAATGTTGGTGTTGTATTAATGGGTGATGGTTTGCTGATCCAAGAGGGAAGTTCTGTAAAAGCAACTGGAAGAATTGCTCAGATCCCGGTGAGTGAGGCTTATTTGGGTCGTGTTATAAATGCCCTGGCCAAACCTATTGATGGTCGAGGTGAAATTTCTGCTTCTGAATCTCGGTTAATTGAATCCCCTGCCCCAGGTATTATTTCGAGACGTTCGGTATATGAGCCTCTTCAAACAGGACTTATTGCTATTGATTCAATGATTCCTATAGGACGTGGTCAACGAGAATTAATTATTGGGGACAGACAGACTGGTAAAACGGCAGTAGCCACGGATACGATTCTTAACCAACAAGGGCAAAATGTAATATGTGTTTATGTAGCTATTGGTCAAAAAGCATCTTCTGTGGCTCAGGTAGTGAATACTCTCCAGGAAAGGGGGGCTATGGAATACACT
Source organism: Trapa incisa (assembly GCA_030064435.1). Taxonomy (NCBI): domain Eukaryota; kingdom Viridiplantae; phylum Streptophyta; class Magnoliopsida; order Myrtales; family Lythraceae; genus Trapa; species Trapa incisa. The sequence continues at coordinate 19,493 of JASJPY010000196.1, forward strand.
ATTGTGGTAGCCGAAACGGCGGATTCCCCAGCTACGTTACAATACCTCGCTCCTTATACGGGAGCAGCTTTGGCTGAATTTTTTATGTACCGTGAGCAACACACTTTAATCATTTATGATGATCCCTCCAAACAAGCACAGGCTTATCGCCAAATGTCTCTTCTATTACGAAGACCGCCCGGGCGCGAAGCTTATCCGGGAGATGTTTTTTATTTGCATTCACGCCTTTTGGAAAGGGCCGCTAAATTAAGTTCTGCTTTAGGTGAAGGAAGTATGACTGCCTTACCAATAGTTGAGACCCAGTCAGGAGATGTTTCGGCTTATATTCCTACTAATGTAATTTCCATTACAGACGGACAAATATTCTTATCAGCCGATCTATTCAATGCTGGGATCAGACCTGCTATTAATGTGGGTATTTCTGTCTCTAGAGTAGGATCCGCCGCTCAAATTAAAGCCATGAAACAAGTAGCCGGAAAATTAAAATTGGAATTGGCGCAATTCGCAGAATTAGAAGCCTTCGCACAATTTGCTTCGGATCTCGATAAAGCTACCCAGAATCAATTGGCAAGAGGTCAACGATTACGTGAGTTGCTTAAACAATCCCAATCAGCCCCTCTGACAGTGGAAGAGCAGATAATGACTATCTATACCGGAACAAATGGTTATCTTGATTCATTAGAAATTCCACAGGTAAGGAAATTTCTCGTTGAGTTACGTACTTATGTAAAAACGAATAAACCTCGTTTTCAAGAAATCATATCTTCTACTAAAACATTTACCGAAGAAGCAGAAGCCCTTTTGAAAGAAGCTATTCAGGAACAGAAGGAACGCTTTCTACTTCAGGAAGAGGTATAGTGTAAATAAATGGATCACTCTTAATTTCTTAATTTCAACTTTTTAATCAACTTATTAATTTAGTATAAATTAGTATTTAATTAAAGAATATTAATATTCGTTACTGAATATTAATATTCTTTCCATTTTTTCTATCTGTTCCATTTTATATTCAAAAAGAATTCAATTTCACTAATTATTTTATTTAATTAATAGAAAAGAAAATGGAATCTAATTTGATTGATAAGCTAAAAATGAGGCGTCATATTATAAGCATCTTTTATTTAAATTATTCAAACAATATCGTTCTTGAGATTTCTATCTCAAAAATAGATGGAAAACTTTGCGTCCAATAGGATTTGAACCTATACCAAAGGTTTAGAAGACCTATGTCCTATCCATTAGACTATGGACGCTTTTTTCTATTCTTTTTTTTTTCACATTTTTTAGTTTCCATATTTCTATATTATATAGACGGTAATTGTTTATTTGATTCGATGATTATTAATCTATAATAGAATACTTCTAAAAAATGGATTCTAATATACTCATAATAATCTATAGCTTATTCTAATCTAATATATTAAGTCTAATATATATTAAGTAAGCGTATTAAAATATAGCGGGTAGCGGGAATCGAACCCGCATCGTTAGCTTGGAAGGCTAAGGGTTATAGTCGACGTTGATTCATCATTTTAAACGTCTCTAATTCAAAACCGAACATGAAACTTTACTTTCATTCGGCTCCTTTATGGATGGAAGATAGCTAAATTCAAAAATATAAAATATAGATATAAATAAGACGTGAACGAAATAAATATAAAAAATTCGACCCATAACATCTATGTCAGCTTTTCTCTTTGAATGAATATATTCAAAATAATTTGCTTTTTAGATAATCCCTCTAGAATAAGGAATAGGGTATTCTAACAATATTCCTAGTTACTTCGTTCTCTATTTCTATTTGAAATGATTATTTAAAATGATCCTTAGGAAAAGTATTTTATTTCCACCGAGTTCAAAAAATATGTTGATGTCCCTAGTAAACTAAAGACGTCCTTTAATAACTATTTTATTTCAATCTTTTCTATATAAACCAAAAATTGAAGATTTAGTTACGATTAGAAATAAACTTTTCTATCTTTTTCCATGGATTTTTTATTCATACTTATAAAATTGGAAGTGTTGATCCAATTCAAACAAACATTATGTTTCGCAATTAATTAAATAATCCAGTTTTTCAATTTATACTTGACCCTTGGATACAAATCACGAGAATGTATATTCTTCCTCGAACCTTTCATTGCGAGGTAAAGGATAAAATCCTTTTCAAAAATAAAGTTTCTGCTCGGAATAAGAATCAAACCGAGGAACCCCTTAACTATACAAGGGATTAATAAAACGAATCACACTTTTACCACTAAACTATACCCGCTACAATGCAATTATTGCATAAAAATGCACTTTTTGTCGAACAAGGCAATCCTACAAAAGCAAGGATAAGAAAAAAGTACTAGTAATTAAAGTAACTAAATAACAAGATAACTAGTAATTAAAGTAACTAAATAACAAGATAATAAGTTCTTTCAAGAATTTTGGACAGAACAGATAGCTCTCTATAAAATTATTTCTGTCATGAGGTTTAAAGGCATTGCACAATATTCTCTTTTTTCTTTGTTTTTTTATTTACTTTAAAAAACAAAGAAAAAAGAGAATAGTAATTAATATGAAATGAAACTTGGATTCTATATAATATAATTCTATACCATAGATATGGAAATAGTCCGTTCTTATTTCAATAACAAATCAAGTATTTAAATCAAGTATTTATTAGTTAAACTAAAATTTTAAATAAAGCAAAATCATTTTATCTACGATTTTATTTGGAACAAAAACAAAAAGGGCCCGGCTAGGTACTGACCCGGCCAGGCCGTGAAAAGAAAATAAAAAAAAAAAACTCTTTCGGAAAAGAGCTATTCTTCTTTTTTTTTTATTCGAAATATCTCTTTTGAGCCGTTTCTTTATCTAAATAGGATTGCTTATCAAAGTTGTATATATTAAAGTTGTATATATCAATATCAAAAAATACTATTTGAATCGTAAAATACTATATTAATATTTAATTTAAATTAATATTTAATTAAATTAAAATTTTTAATTTAATCATAGTAAAATAATATATCTAAAATAGATTAAGAAGGAATATAGATTAAGAAGGAATTTTGCAAGTATTCCATTTTGTGTAATGGAACTATCTAAGATAGTAATTATCTTTTTTTTTTTCAATTCGGAGAGATGGCTGAGTGGACTAAAGCGTCGGATTGCTAATCCGTTGTGCGAGCTTTTCGTACCGAGGGTTCGAATCCCTCTCTTTCCGTTTCCATTGATAACTCGGTATTTTATTCTTCTTTCAAATTTCAACCCTTCGAACCCCTCCTTTTTTTTTTTAACTTTAGCTTTTAATTTAAGATGTCCAATAGATAAAATACTAAGAAGGTTGAAAGATTAAGCAAGTAAAACCAAGGGCCTCTTTTTTTATTCTTCACGTCCAGGATTACGTCCTGGATCATTAGATAGGAATCCGAAGATGAAGAGAGAAACAAAAAATATTACTACTGTGTAAACAAAGAGTTTGAGAGTAAGCATTACACAATCTCCAAGATCATTTTTTTTTTTTTTTTTAAAAAAAAAGAGAATAGATTCTCCATTTTTATACCACATATCCTATTTTGACACCAATAAATGAAAGGGTTTTCTAGAAATGAAAAAAAAAAAACAAAGAATTTTCAGAAATTCATTTAGAAAAAGAGTCATCTTTTTCATTTCAAAAAATATCTTTCTTACCTTCACGGGGCCTTAAATAGGATTATTCAATAAATCAAAAAGAATCAGAATGAGGAAATGGCGTGATTCAGATTTATCCAAGTTGTTAAAAATTAGTTAAATTGAGAGTTCATACTATACTGTAAGACTTATCTGATCTTATCCATTGTTAGAACTTTTTTCGCCAATAAATCATGTTTAGGACAGTATGAAAAATTTCATCGAAAACTTACAGCAGCTTGCCAAACAAAGGCTAATAGAAAAAAGAGAAGGGGTATTACGGGCATAAAATCTACGATTGGGTTCAAAAAAGCATAGGCCTCAGGCAATTTGGCTAAGAAAAAACTACTCGAATAAAGGGCGGAATTAAGACAGATACAGATCAAACTAAAGATATTAAGCATAACAAACATTTTTTTATTGGACTTGGAGATAATTGTATTTTGATTGAGTTAATATAATAATATATTTATATTATTATTGATAATTGATATACGGTAAAAATGACGAAAGTAAGGTAGATCAAAAAATCCTCAATCAAAAATTTTTCTATTTTCTTTTGCGAATTGAAGAAATCATCCTTTCATACAATATCTTAATTGAATTATATGTAATGATCAATAAATTCAGTTTTATTCTATAGATAATTCTATATCTACACGTGTCCAAATCCCAGCAACAATAGAGTCCATAGATTTTTTGACTAGAATTGACGAATAACCAATACTAATACTAGTCTTTAGTAGTGTCGAACAGAAATCTAAATGGGGCGTGGCCAAGTGGTAAGGCAACGGGTTTTGGTCCCGGTATTCGGAGGTTCGAATCCTTCCGTCCCAGGAAATACCTATTCTGTCTATTTATATAGACATTATTAGAATAATGCAATAAAAGATTGTCTTTTTTAACTAATTTCTCTTTGAAAATAGAATATTGAATGAATAGAGTGTGATTCTTGTTTCTGATTTTTTAATCATTCCATTTTTTTCTGAATCATATTTTTTTCACCAATTGAGTTCAAATACATACAGACGGAGCTATATCGACTTATGATCTAAGTAAGGTAGGAACATAAATCACAACAGAAGAATTTGAAATAAATAAAAAAAAAAGTCAAATAAGGGGTTGAACGTATCCTTCACGGTATATTCATTCTCTTTGCTTTAAATAAAAATGATTGACCCTCCAGTCAAAGAAACTACGCGAAAATGAGGAAATGCTGAATGTCGTATTTTATTATCCTTCTATTTCGTTAATAAGTTTTTTTTTTGAAAAAGATTTTTATTTATTAATTTGAAATATTCAAAAGAGAATATTCCTAATTAAGTCCAATGACAATTGTTCAGTCTATCCGCTAGTGATTTTTTAGTTTTTAGTTTGAAATGAAAGAAAAAGAGCTTACGAAATTTTCCTTTCCATCAACCTTTTTATCCGCGCCCAATCTATGAAAAACAAATTCCATTTTTTCAATCTATATATATATTTTTAATCGTGGATTTATTTATGATGATGAAATGCGATTCTTAGGAAAACCTTATTCAAATAGTGAGATTGGTATATGAGTCCGAGGTTTTCAATTAAATAACTATTTGATTGAATCATTTCTTCTGACTATTTGATACTTGAAGAAGTCCGAGATCATTAAAAATATCCTATTAGTTTATTTGAAGATGGAATGTAGATTTAAGAAGAAGCACTTTTTATTCGTAATAGTTAGAAATTATGTATAAATTAATAAAGAAAATAAAAAATGCATTAAAATTTTATTCTTGAGAAGATTTCATTCCTTGATTAGATCATATAAAAGAAGAAAATATATATATAGATTTCTATGAAACGATCGAACAAATGACTATTCATGATTCCCTAATGGAATCAATTACATACATATCAGTTCCAAACTAGAGAAATGTTATGGTAAAACTTCGTTTGAAACGATGTGGTAAAAAGCAGCGTGCGACTTGACAGACATAATCAGTTGTGGATTTTTACACCCACCATTTTTTATTTTATAGAAATGAAAGTGCTCTTGGCTCGACATCCTTTGTTCTGTTCCAGTAAAAACCCTCCTTTTTGTTGGGGTTAAATAATGTCAACAGTATTCAGTATTATATGATGTAGCTCGAGTAGAAAGTATTGATTCATTTCTAAGGGGCAAGGATCTAAGGTTAGTGCCAATTAATAAGTTGGACCAACTTCGTAAGGCAATTTTCGATCTAGTAGCAATCGAAAGGATCCAATTCAAGCAGGTTTCAAATAAAAAAAAAGGAAATTTTGTTGGAATTAGTGAAACTCTTTTGATCAAAAGTGTATCATGCGGAAATCGACCGTTCGTATGATTTTTTGATAGAAAGAAATCATAAAAAGGGGCATGTTGCTGTCATTTTGAAATGATTAAAATTCACCGAAGTAATGTCTAAACCCAATGATTCCAGGTAAAGATAAAGTATTTTGGAACAAGGAAATACCATTTTTCAATTGTCTCTACAACGAAACTAGATCAAGAATAAGGAATCAAAATAGATTCTAAATGAGACAAACAAAAAAAGGGGTTAGAGACCACTCAAAAAATGAAATGCCTAAGGCTTTTCCTTTGAACTATTTCAGAGTTATACAACTTGAGTTATGAGAATACAATTTTTTTTTTTGATAAAGAGGAATAAAAAAGGATTAAATAATCCTCTAATTGATTTGATGATGTTATGGATCTATTTCTAATTCTATACATAGATCTAACTTCCAATTTCTCGAGCCGTACGAGGAGAAAACTTCGTATACGTTTCTAGGGGGGGTTATAGTGCATCTATATCTATCCCAATGAGCCCTTTATCAAATCGTTGCAATTGATGTGCGATCTCGAAGAGAAGGAAGAGATCTTCGGAAAGTGGGTTTTTATGATCCGATAAAAAAGAAAACCTACTTAAATATTCCCGGTATTCAATATTTTCTTGAAAAAGGCGCTCAACCTACAGAAACAGTTTCTGATATTTTAAAGAAAGCGGGGGTTTTTACAAAATTTCATTTTAATCAAACGAAAGTCAATTAATGAAATAAAAAAAAGAGAGAAAGGAGGGTGGGGGTGATTCATATATAACTTTGTATCATTTTTTTTTTCTACTATATTATCCCCCCCTTTTTACTCTATTCATTTATTATTATTACGATAGAATCGCATGTTATATAATGAGAATAGCATGTTATATAATGACAAAAATCTATTTTTTTAATATAATTTGCTATAAGATGGATAGAAAAAAATCAAGTGAATAAATGAAGTAATCGGATCGACGAGACATATATATAATTTTTACATTTTCTTCAATTGGTCATTTTTTGTTGGAATTGCACTAACAAAGAAATAAACCCGAGATTCTTTACTATTTCGTTTTGCTGTTTTTCTAGTTATTTATATTATCTATCTAGTCTTCTGCTAATCCAGCGTAAATAAGTATCTTATTTATTTTTTTTTTTCATTTTTTCGAAGTATTCATATTGACAACAGTGTATCGAACAAATATAATTCGATCATGTATAAACGGATCCTTTTATATTCTCTGGCTTGGATTTTTTACTTTATTCAAAATCAAATAAAAAAAGAAAGTATGGGTTCCTTAGACTTCTTGTGATACAATAATTTTTTTTTTATTTTGTGATGGAAGAAGTCTTTTTTTATTAAAAAATGGATAACATAAAAGACAGTCAATAAAAATTGCCTTTCTTTTTTTTTTCGGAAAAATTTGTTATTGGATCTCCTTATTTTGAGTTTTTCGATTCAGAATCTATTAGAAATTTTTTATTCGTAGATTTCTTGATAGTTCAGTATTTTGATTGATTGTGTCGTGCAATTTTATCCCTTTATTATTTTTACTCCGATTGTTGTATCCACACATTCTAATTTTTTTTTTTATTAGGGTTGCTAACTCAACGGTAGAGTACTCGGCTTTTAAGTGCGGCTAGCATCTTTTACACATTTGTATGAAGTAACAGATTCATTTCTATCTCCGGTAGAGTTTGTAAGACCACGACTGATCCTGAAAGGAATGAATGGAAAAAACAGCATGTCGTATCAATAGAAAATTATTTCATTCTTACTGGATCGATTCAAAGAAAATCTTGTTTGAATTCTTAGTGACAAAGAAAATGAAATAAATTTTAAGTTGGGTCAAATGAATAAATGGATAGAGTCCTATAAACAAACCAATTTATTATAGGAAAAGAAAAAGCAACGAGCTTCTGTTCTTAATTTGAATGATTCCCCAATCTAATTACACGTTAAAAATTTATTAGTGCCCGGTATGGGGAAAGCTTTTTCCATTAGTGGATGATTATCAATTTTTTTATGAGTCCTAAC
>JASJPY010000197.1:0-20000 GCA_030064435.1 Trapa incisa
TTCTTATTGTGCCCCAAAAATGGAGAATCATTAGCCGAAATAATCAAATGATTCTGTTGATACATTCTAGTAATTAATCGTTTCACAATTATTAAACTAGATTTATTGTTATAATTGGCATTTTCGAACAAAATGGATCCATTTAAACCATGATTATTAGCAAGTGCATAAATATACTCCCGAAAAAGAAGGGGATATAAGAAGTCGTGGTGTCGAGATCTATCTAGTTCTAAATATCCTTGAACTTCCTCCATTTCCAATTCGCTTTGAACCAAAAATTAAGAAAAATTAATTATTAATTTTATTAATTAAAATAAGGGATTTTGGGGTTATCAAATAATACATAGTACGATATAGTCAAAACGGGGTATTCCATTATAGTAAGAATAATAAAAGAAAAAATACCTCGGAAATGAGTAGACTCATCAAGGGACTCTCTATCCTCTTAGTTTTCTATTTGTTATTGGATACCAAGATGGATTTGAAATCCTTTATTTTTTCAACCTAATCGCTCTTTTGATTTTGGAAAAACTATCTTTCTCAATACGCTGCTTCTTTTGCACATTTTTGGCCAACCCAAAATGGGAAATAGCTAATAGTATAGTTAGGACTCATAAAAAAATTGATAATCATCCACTAATGGAAAAAGCTTTCCCCATACCGGGCACTAATAAATTTTTAACGTGTAATTAGATTGGGGAATCATTCAAATTAAGAACAGAAGCTCGTTGCTTTTTCTTTTCCTATAATAAATTGGTTTGTTTATAGGACTCTATCCATTTATTCATTTGACCCAACTTAAAATTTATTTCATTTTCTTTGTCACTAAGAATTCAAACAAGATTTTCTTTGAATCGATCCAGTAAGAATGAAATAATTTTCTATTGATACGACATGCTGTTTTTTCCATTCATTCCTTTCAGGATCAGTCGTGGTCTTACAAACTCTACCGGAGATAGAAATGAATCTGTTACTTCATACAAATGTGTAAAAGATGCTAGCCGCACTTAAAAGCCGAGTACTCTACCGTTGAGTTAGCAACCCTAATAAAAAAAAAAATTAGAATGTGTGGATACAACAATCGGAGTAAAAATAATAAAGGGATAAAATTGCACGACACAATCAATCAAAATACTGAACTATCAAGAAATCTACGAATAAAAAATTTCTAATAGATTCTGAATCGAAAAACTCAAAATAAGGAGATCCAATAACAAATTTTTCCGAAAAAAAAAAGAAAGGCAATTTTTATTGACTGTCTTTTATGTTATCCATTTTTTAATAAAAAAAGACTTCTTCCATCACAAAATAAAAAAAAAATTATTGTATCACAAGAAGTCTAAGGAACCCATACTTTCTTTTTTTATTTGATTTTGAATAAAGTAAAAAATCCAAGCCAGAGAATATAAAAGGATCCGTTTATACATGATCGAATTATATTTGTTCGATACACTGTTGTCAATATGAATACTTCGAAAAAATGAAAAAAAAAAATAAATAAGATACTTATTTACGCTGGATTAGCAGAAGACTAGATAGATAATATAAATAACTAGAAAAACAGCAAAACGAAATAGTAAAGAATCTCGGGTTTATTTCTTTGTTAGTGCAATTCCAACAAAAAATGACCAATTGAAGAAAATGTAAAAATTATATATATGTCTCGTCGATCCGATTACTTCATTTATTCACTTGATTTTTTTCTATCCATCTTATAGCAAATTATATTAAAAAAATAGATTTTTGTCATTATATAACATGCTATTCTCATTATATAACATGCGATTCTATCGTAATAATAATAAATGAATAGAGTAAAAAGGGGGGGATAATATAGTAGAAAAAAAAAATGATACAAAGTTATATATGAATCACCCCCACCCTCCTTTCTCTCTTTTTTTTATTTCATTAATTGACTTTCGTTTGATTAAAATGAAATTTTGTAAAAACCCCCGCTTTCTTTAAAATATCAGAAACTGTTTCTGTAGGTTGAGCGCCTTTTTCAAGAAAATATTGAATACCGGGAATATTTAAGTAGGTTTTCTTTTTTATCGGATCATAAAAACCCACTTTCCGAAGATCTCTTCCTTCTCTTCGAGATCGCACATCAATTGCAACGATTTGATAAAGGGCTCATTGGGATAGATATAGATGCACTATAACCCCCCCTAGAAACGTATACGAAGTTTTCTCCTCGTACGGCTCGAGAAATTGGAAGTTAGATCTATGTATAGAATTAGAAATAGATCCATAACATCATCAAATCAATTAGAGGATTATTTAATCCTTTTTTATTCCTCTTTATCAAAAAAAAAAATTGTATTCTCATAACTCAAGTTGTATAACTCTGAAATAGTTCAAAGGAAAAGCCTTAGGCATTTCATTTTTTGAGTGGTCTCTAACCCCTTTTTTTTGTTTGTCTCATTTAGAATCTATTTTGATTCCTTATTCTTGATCTAGTTTCGTTGTAGAGACAATTGAAAAATGGTATTTCCTTGTTCCAAAATACTTTATCTTTACCTGGAATCATTGGGTTTAGACATTACTTCGGTGAATTTTAATCATTTCAAAATGACAGCAACATGCCCCTTTTTATGATTTCTTTCTATCAAAAAATCATACGAACGGTCGATTTCCGCATGATACACTTTTGATCAAAAGAGTTTCACTAATTCCAACAAAATTTCCTTTTTTTTTATTTGAAACCTGCTTGAATTGGATCCTTTCGATTGCTACTAGATCGAAAATTGCCTTACGAAGTTGGTCCAACTTATTAATTGGCACTAACCTTAGATCCTTGCCCCTTAGAAATGAATCAATACTTTCTACTCGAGCTACATCATATAATACTGAATACTGTTGACATTATTTAACCCCAACAAAAAGGAGGGTTTTTACTGGAACAGAACAAAGGATGTCGAGCCAAGAGCACTTTCATTTCTATAAAATAAAAAATGGTGGGTGTAAAAATCCACAACTGATTATGTCTGTCAAGTCGCACGCTGCTTTTTACCACATCGTTTCAAACGAAGTTTTACCATAACATTTCTCTAGTTTGGAACTGATATGTATGTAATTGATTCCATTAGGGAATCATGAATAGTCATTTGTTCGATCGTTTCATAGAAATCTATATATATATTTTCTTCTTTTATATGATCTAATCAAGGAATGAAATCTTCTCAAGAATAAAATTTTAATGCATTTTTTATTTTCTTTATTAATTTATACATAATTTCTAACTATTACGAATAAAAAGTGCTTCTTCTTAAATCTACATTCCATCTTCAAATAAACTAATAGGATATTTTTAATGATCTCGGACTTCTTCAAGTATCAAATAGTCAGAAGAAATGATTCAATCAAATAGTTATTTAATTGAAAACCTCGGACTCATATACCAATCTCACTATTTGAATAAGGTTTTCCTAAGAATCGCATTTCATCATCATAAATAAATCCACGATTAAAAATATATATATAGATTGAAAAAATGGAATTTGTTTTTCATAGATTGGGCGCGGATAAAAAGGTTGATGGAAAGGAAAATTTCGTAAGCTCTTTTTCTTTCATTTCAAACTAAAAACTAAAAAATCACTAGCGGATAGACTGAACAATTGTCATTGGACTTAATTAGGAATATTCTCTTTTGAATATTTCAAATTAATAAATAAAAAATCTTTTTCAAAAAAAAAACTTATTAACGAAATAGAAGGATAATAAAATACGACATTCAGCATTTCCTCATTTTCGCGTAGTTTCTTTGACTGGAGGGTCAATCATTTTTATTTAAAGCAAAGAGAATGAATATACCGTGAAGGATACGTTCAACCCCTTATTTGACTTTTTTTTTTATTTATTTCAAATTCTTCTGTTGTGATTTATGTTCCTACCTTACTTAGATCATAAGTCGATATAGCTCCGTCTGTATGTATTTGAACTCAATTGGTGAAAAAAATATGATTCAGAAAAAAATGGAATGATTAAAAAATCAGAAACAAGAATCACACTCTATTCATTCAATATTCTATTTTCAAAGAGAAATTAGTTAAAAAAGACAATCTTTTATTGCATTATTCTAATAATGTCTATATAAATAGACAGAATAGGTATTTCCTGGGACGGAAGGATTCGAACCTCCGAATACCGGGACCAAAACCCGTTGCCTTACCACTTGGCCACGCCCCATTTAGATTTCTGTTCGACACTACTAAAGACTAGTATTAGTATTGGTTATTCGTCAATTCTAGTCAAAAAATCTATGGACTCTATTGTTGCTGGGATTTGGACACGTGTAGATATAGAATTATCTATAGAATAAAACTGAATTTATTGATCATTACATATAATTCAATTAAGATATTGTATGAAAGGATGATTTCTTCAATTCGCAAAAGAAAATAGAAAAATTTTTGATTGAGGATTTTTTGATCTACCTTACTTTCGTCATTTTTACCGTATATCAATTATCAATAATAATATAAATATATTATTATATTAACTCAATCAAAATACAATTATCTCCAAGTCCAATAAAAAAATGTTTGTTATGCTTAATATCTTTAGTTTGATCTGTATCTGTCTTAATTCCGCCCTTTATTCGAGTAGTTTTTTCTTAGCCAAATTGCCTGAGGCCTATGCTTTTTTGAACCCAATCGTAGATTTTATGCCCGTAATACCCCTTCTCTTTTTTCTATTAGCCTTTGTTTGGCAAGCTGCTGTAAGTTTTCGATGAAATTTTTCATACTGTCCTAAACATGATTTATTGGCGAAAAAAGTTCTAACAATGGATAAGATCAGATAAGTCTTACAGTATAGTATGAACTCTCAATTTAACTAATTTTTAACAACTTGGATAAATCTGAATCACGCCATTTCCTCATTCTGATTCTTTTTGATTTATTGAATAATCCTATTTAAGGCCCCGTGAAGGTAAGAAAGATATTTTTTGAAATGAAAAAGATGACTCTTTTTCTAAATGAATTTCTGAAAATTCTTTGTTTTTTTTTTTTCATTTCTAGAAAACCCTTTCATTTATTGGTGTCAAAATAGGATATGTGGTATAAAAATGGAGAATCTATTCTCTTTTTTTTAAAAAAAAAAAAAAAAAATGATCTTGGAGATTGTGTAATGCTTACTCTCAAACTCTTTGTTTACACAGTAGTAATATTTTTTGTTTCTCTCTTCATCTTCGGATTCCTATCTAATGATCCAGGACGTAATCCTGGACGTGAAGAATAAAAAAAGAGGCCCTTGGTTTTACTTGCTTAATCTTTCAACCTTCTTAGTATTTTATCTATTGGACATCTTAAATTAAAAGCTAAAGTTAAAAAAAAAAAGGAGGGGTTCGAAGGGTTGAAATTTGAAAGAAGAATAAAATACCGAGTTATCAATGGAAACGGAAAGAGAGGGATTCGAACCCTCGGTACGAAAAGCTCGCACAACGGATTAGCAATCCGACGCTTTAGTCCACTCAGCCATCTCTCCGAATTGAAAAAAAAAAAGATAATTACTATCTTAGATAGTTCCATTACACAAAATGGAATACTTGCAAAATTCCTTCTTAATCTATATTCCTTCTTAATCTATTTTAGATATATTATTTTACTATGATTAAATTAAAAATTTTAATTTAATTAAATATTAATTTAAATTAAATATTAATATAGTATTTTACGATTCAAATAGTATTTTTTGATATTGATATATACAACTTTAATATATACAACTTTGATAAGCAATCCTATTTAGATAAAGAAACGGCTCAAAAGAGATATTTCGAATAAAAAAAAAAGAAGAATAGCTCTTTTCCGAAAGAGTTTTTTTTTTTTATTTTCTTTTCACGGCCTGGCCGGGTCAGTACCTAGCCGGGCCCTTTTTGTTTTTGTTCCAAATAAAATCGTAGATAAAATGATTTTGCTTTATTTAAAATTTTAGTTTAACTAATAAATACTTGATTTAAATACTTGATTTGTTATTGAAATAAGAACGGACTATTTCCATATCTATGGTATAGAATTATATTATATAGAATCCAAGTTTCATTTCATATTAATTACTATTCTCTTTTTTCTTTGTTTTTTAAAGTAAATAAAAAAACAAAGAAAAAAGAGAATATTGTGCAATGCCTTTAAACCTCATGACAGAAATAATTTTATAGAGAGCTATCTGTTCTGTCCAAAATTCTTGAAAGAACTTATTATCTTGTTATTTAGTTACTTTAATTACTAGTTATCTTGTTATTTAGTTACTTTAATTACTAGTACTTTTTTCTTATCCTTGCTTTTGTAGGATTGCCTTGTTCGACAAAAAGTGCATTTTTATGCAATAATTGCATTGTAGCGGGTATAGTTTAGTGGTAAAAGTGTGATTCGTTTTATTAATCCCTTGTATAGTTAAGGGGTTCCTCGGTTTGATTCTTATTCCGAGCAGAAACTTTATTTTTGAAAAGGATTTTATCCTTTACCTCGCAATGAAAGGTTCGAGGAAGAATATACATTCTCGTGATTTGTATCCAAGGGTCAAGTATAAATTGAAAAACTGGATTATTTAATTAATTGCGAAACATAATGTTTGTTTGAATTGGATCAACACTTCCAATTTTATAAGTATGAATAAAAAATCCATGGAAAAAGATAGAAAAGTTTATTTCTAATCGTAACTAAATCTTCAATTTTTGGTTTATATAGAAAAGATTGAAATAAAATAGTTATTAAAGGACGTCTTTAGTTTACTAGGGACATCAACATATTTTTTGAACTCGGTGGAAATAAAATACTTTTCCTAAGGATCATTTTAAATAATCATTTCAAATAGAAATAGAGAACGAAGTAACTAGGAATATTGTTAGAATACCCTATTCCTTATTCTAGAGGGATTATCTAAAAAGCAAATTATTTTGAATATATTCATTCAAAGAGAAAAGCTGACATAGATGTTATGGGTCGAATTTTTTATATTTATTTCGTTCACGTCTTATTTATATCTATATTTTATATTTTTGAATTTAGCTATCTTCCATCCATAAAGGAGCCGAATGAAAGTAAAGTTTCATGTTCGGTTTTGAATTAGAGACGTTTAAAATGATGAATCAACGTCGACTATAACCCTTAGCCTTCCAAGCTAACGATGCGGGTTCGATTCCCGCTACCCGCTATATTTTAATACGCTTACTTAATATATATTAGACTTAATATATTAGATTAGAATAAGCTATAGATTATTATGAGTATATTAGAATCCATTTTTTAGAAGTATTCTATTATAGATTAATAATCATCGAATCAAATAAACAATTACCGTCTATATAATATAGAAATATGGAAACTAAAAAATGTGAAAAAAAAAAGAATAGAAAAAAGCGTCCATAGTCTAATGGATAGGACATAGGTCTTCTAAACCTTTGGTATAGGTTCAAATCCTATTGGACGCAAAGTTTTCCATCTATTTTTGAGATAGAAATCTCAAGAACGATATTGTTTGAATAATTTAAATAAAAGATGCTTATAATATGACGCCTCATTTTTAGCTTATCAATCAAATTAGATTCCATTTTCTTTTCTATTAATTAAATAAAATAATTAGTGAAATTGAATTCTTTTTGAATATAAAATGGAACAGATAGAAAAAATGGAAAGAATATTAATATTCAGTAACGAATATTAATATTCTTTAATTAAATACTAATTTATACTAAATTAATAAGTTGATTAAAAAGTTGAAATTAAGAAATTAAGAGTGATCCATTTATTTACACTATACCTCTTCCTGAAGTAGAAAGCGTTCCTTCTGTTCCTGAATAGCTTCTTTCAAAAGGGCTTCTGCTTCTTCGGTAAATGTTTTAGTAGAAGATATGATTTCTTGAAAACGAGGTTTATTCGTTTTTACATAAGTACGTAACTCAACGAGAAATTTCCTTACCTGTGGAATTTCTAATGAATCAAGATAACCATTTGTTCCGGTATAGATAGTCATTATCTGCTCTTCCACTGTCAGAGGGGCTGATTGGGATTGTTTAAGCAACTCACGTAATCGTTGACCTCTTGCCAATTGATTCTGGGTAGCTTTATCGAGATCCGAAGCAAATTGTGCGAAGGCTTCTAATTCTGCGAATTGCGCCAATTCCAATTTTAATTTTCCGGCTACTTGTTTCATGGCTTTAATTTGAGCGGCGGATCCTACTCTAGAGACAGAACATACCCACATTAATAGCAGGTCTGATCCCAGCATTGAATAGATCGGCTGATAAGAATATTTGTCCGTCTGTAATGGAAATTACATTAGTAGGAATATAAGCCGAAACATCTCCTGACTGGGTCTCAACTATTGGTAAGGCAGTCATACTTCCTTCACCTAAAGCAGAACTTAATTTAGCGGCCCTTTCCAAAAGGCGTGAATGCAAATAAAAAACATCTCCCGGATAAGCTTCGCGCCCGGGCGGTCTTCGTAATAGAAGAGACATTTGGCGATAAGCCTGTGCTTGTTTGGAGGGATCATCATAAATGATTAAAGTGTGTTGCTCACGGTACATAAAAAATTCAGCCAAAGCTGCTCCCGTATAAGGAGCGAGGTATTGTAACGTAGCTGGGGAATCCGCCGTTTCGGCTACCACAATAGTGTATTCCATAGCCCCCCTTTCCTGGAGAGTATTCACTACCTGAGCCACAGAAGATGCTTTTTGACCAATAGCTACATAAACACATATTACATTTTGCCCTTGTTGGTTAAGAATCGTATCCGTGGCTACTGCCGTTTTACCAGTCTGTCTGTCCCCAATAATTAATTCTCGTTGACCACGTCCTATAGGAATCATTGAATCAATAGCAATAAGTCCTGTTTGAAGAGGCTCATATACCGAACGTCTCGAAATAATACCTGGGGCAGGGGATTCAATTAACCGAGATTCAGAAGCAGAAATTTCACCTCGACCATCAATAGGTTTGGCCAGGGCATTTATAACACGACCCAAATAAGCCTCACTCACCGGGATCTGAGCAATTCTTCCAGTTGCTTTTACAGAACTTCCCTCTTGGATCAGCAAACCATCACCCATTAATACAACACCAACATTATTTGATTCCAAATTCAAAGCAATACCTATTGTACCCTCTTCAAATTCTACTAATTCGCCCGCCATTACTTCATCAAGACCATAAATACGAGCAATGCCGTCACCTACTTGAAGTACGGTACCGGTATTTACAACCTTTACTTCTCTATTATATTGCTCAATCCGTTCACGGATAATATTACTAATTTCGTCGGCTCTAATGGTTACCATGAGTATTTCTTAATTATTATTATTATTATTATTATTTTTAAATAATGCCTACAGTAGAAGTACTAATCAGTTATTTCTTTCATTCATCGCCCCAAACATTCCAATATTAGCACTGATGGTACGTAAATGTAACTCATTGTTCAAACAACTATTCAAAGTTCCTAAAGCCCCTTGTAAGGCTTGTTGGAAAATCCGTTGTCGGACTTGAGTAATTGCCCTTTGTTGTTCAAAATGAATGGTTTCATTTTTATAATTTTCTAATTGCTCCAAGGTCTTATAAGTTGAATTAATCAAATTCAACTTTTCTTGTTCTATCTCAGAGTACCCATTCACTCGAAACTGTTCTGCTTCGATTTCCACTTTCCGTAAACGAGCCCGAGCCTTTTCCAGCTGTTCAATCGCCCCCCCACGTAATTCTTCTGAATTTCGAATAGTATTCAAGATTCTCTGTTTTCGATTATCTAATAAATCGTTTAATGAAAGTAGATTATCAAACTTACATAATCTCTTCCCGAACCAAACATGAATCTTTCGATTCATTTGGCTCTCACGCTCAATTACTTCTACTGTCAAATTTCCATATCATTTTTTTTTTTGAATGTAATGCAATGAGCCTATCCTCTTTCCTCTATTCCTATTTAAAAAGAAAAATATCCAAATTGATCCCTAATCCAGGAATATTTTGAGGACTCTTCTGACCAAACAAAAAATATAGAATTGTCAGCAAAGTTGTTTTTTTTTTTCAAATCCAAAGAATTCTTCTTACTTTATACATTACATAGGTCGCCGATTCAGCATTGGATAAAAAAAGATTACTCTTTTTTTGTTTCGAATAATAAATGTTTCAAATAATTTTATCGACATGAGTGTTCTATATCTAAAAAAAAATTGAAACTATTTGAAACTATTTCTGCATTAAATTAACTAATTTAACATATATTTAACATATGTAGTAGAAAGAATACCATGCTACATTGCTACGTTTGTTTGGACTTCAACTGCTTTCTTTAGCTTTAACCATATTAACGGTCCCACATTATTGGTTAATAGAGAATCAAAATGTATTTACCAATGAATCACGAAAAGCTATGGTTCTTAAATATGATTTATTAATTTATTAATTAACTTAATTTATTCAGAAGGAATTCGCGGGATCATGCACTTTTTATTTTGTGCTAGTTAACATGAAAAAAAAAAGTGCAGCTGGTTGGGTCCAGCCTATTCTTGAAATAAACAACTCGCACACACTCCCTTTCCAAAAAAGATCAATACACCAAGGACCACACTTAGATTTATTGGATTTGTTGCTAAAATATCGGTATTAAACCCGAAACTCCCGGCGGATGGCCAGTGACCCAAGGAAACGAAAGAATCGGTTAAATTTTTCATACAATCTCCTTTTATAGATAAAATAAATAAAAAATAAAATAGAGTTCTTTTTGTATCACTTAAAGATTTTTTTTTTCTATTTGTTCTACATATTTCTATTTAAATATTTTTATTATTTTTATTTTTTCTTAATTTCACTATTTTTTTTTTGTTCAATTTGAATAACTAATAAGAATAATACTTATTTGAATCTGGGACAGTTTTCATGTCAATTACGGAATACTTGATTTGTTGTAACACCCCTGAAAAACTAAAAAAAGAGGGGGTTCCTTTGATAAGAACGGGAAGGAAGAAAGCGAATCGGTATGCTAATTCCTCATCCTCAAATCTGTCCTTCCCAGGGGTTAGTATCTCAACGAATAAGTAATTGTAAAAGAGAAATATTGATAGAATTCGAAAAAGTAAGTCCCCGGAAGAAAAAAAAATATGTTTTTTTTATATTTATTTAATTTAATATTTTTAGGATTATACAAAGGGATTCGCAAATAAAAGCGCTAACGCTACAACCAATCCATAAATTGTTAACGCTTCCATAAAAGCTAGACTAAGCAATAAAGTACCTCGTATTTTTCCCTCTGCCTCAGGCTGTCTTGCGATACCTTCTACAGCCTGGCCCGCAGCAGTACCTTGACCAACTCCAGGTCCAATAGAAGCAAGCCCGACAGCTAATCCAGCAGCAATAACGGAAGCGGCAGAAATCAGTGGATTCATGATAAGTTCCTCATACAAAAATAAAAAAAAAAAAATGGTTAATGATACAAATAGAATACAAATAGAATCATCCAAGTAATTATGATTTAATTATTCCATCACTAAGATTCATTCAGACGAAATAACCAACTGCCAATTACAGTAATGGACTAATAGAATTATCAGAACTACTTATATATAGCTTATATTATATAGCTTATATAGTTTATATGGATAGCTCTTATATATAGTTTATATAGCTCTTTCCTTTTTATATAGCTTTTTTTAGTTTCTATCGACGGGATTTTTGTGAATCCATACGACTTTTTTTTGTTCTTACATTTCTTTGTTCTGAACCATTAGTTGAATTGTTCTTTTTATTGATTTCATCTTTTTATTCATTCAATTCACAGTTACTAAAGTAAAAGACTTCTTCTATTTGAATCCCCATCTAAATCAAATCCATAGTAGTTAGTAGGGCGTTATCTTTAGATCATATATAACTAGTCAATATCTAATATCATATATACATGTCTTTCTTCCATAACGTAAACCAACTATTCCTATCTTAGATTCAATCGGGTTCTAGAATCAGTTTTGAAAGGTGCAAGAGATGGATTCTAGCCATTAGATTCAAAATACCCCCCTTTTTACCCACCCTTACTAACCCTCATTCTTATTCTTCTTTTCATCATTATCCCACATGTATACAATCCACGTGTATGAATTCGTTAGGCTAAATTATTGCATAGAAATATCAGTATTTGAGTGATTAAAAAGTTCATTCTATTTTTGATTAATATTTTTTTTTTTTATATTATTTATTCCTATAATATTTTCTTTTGTTCAATTGAACAAAAGAAAATATTAAAAAATATTAATTTTTAAATATTAATTAGAAAATATTGATTTGATTAGAGATGGATATTATATAAATTCCATTTTTAAAAAAGGATCCTTATCTCTTTTTTTTTTTACAATTTCCTAAATAGCGTACCCATTACTGTAGATCCTATATGTACATCACATATTTTTATATTTTATATTGCCTAACTCGACTATCTTGAGTCACATATGGATTATCTTGGCCTAAGCTAAAAAACGACTATTTTGAAAACTCGTCAATGATGACCCTCCATTGATTCGCCTATATAAGCCGCGGCTAAGGTTGCAAAAATAAGAGCTTGAATACCACTCGTAAATAATCCAAGGAACATGACAGGTATAGGAACCACTAAAGGTACTAAAGAAACAAGAACAACAACTACTAATTCATCGGCTAATATATTTCCGAAAAGTCGAAAACTAAGTGATAAAGGTTTTGTGAAATCTTCTAAGATGTTAATGGGTAAAAGGATGGGAGTTGGTTGTATATATTTACTGAAATAACTTAATCCTTTTTTGCTAAGACCCGCATAGAAATAGGCTACTGACGTGAGTAAAGCTAAAGCGACGGTAGTATTTATATCATTCGTGGGTGCAGCTAATTCCCCATGAGGTAACTGTATGATTTTCCATGGTAAAAGAGCTCCTGACCAATTAGAAACAAAAATAAATAGAAACATAGTTCCAATAAAAGGAACCCATGGACCATATTCTTCTCCAATCTGGGTTTTGCTAACGTCTCGAATGAATTCAAGGACATATTCGAAGAAATTCTGACCATCATTTGGAATGGTTTGTGGATTCCGAACAGCTATACTAGCAGAACCTAATAAGATAGCAATAACAACCCAAGAAGTTATAAGTACTTGGCCATGGACTTGAAAACCTCCTATTTGCCAATAGAAATGTTGGCCTACTTCCACACCAGATATATCGTATAACCCTTTTAGTGTGTTGTGTGGAATATGATAGAACATTCATTTTGCCCTCTACATAAATAGAACTTGAAAGAGAATTATTTTGATTCAACCATCTCCTTTTCCACTTGATTAGTTAAATTTTCTATTTTGGATACTAACTAATCACAAAATATCCCCAGTAATTTTTATCTCTTTTATGCGATTCAAGAGTAGTAACCGATTCCATAAATTTATGGAGTTCAAAAAAGAATTTTTTTATCTTATTATTAATCTTTATTTATCTTATTATTAATCAAGGATTTCGTATATAGCTAGAACGACCCTCACAAATTGCGAATACTAATTTGTTAAGAATTAATCGAATTGAAGCTATAGCATCATCATTTGCTGGAATCGAAATATCTGCAAGATCGGGGTCACAGTTTGTATCAATTAAACAAATTGTTGGAATTCCCGAAGTGATACATTCTCGAAGAGCCGTATATTGTTCTTGCTGATCAACAATAATTACAATATCGGGCAAGCCTGTCATATATTTTATCCCGCCCAGATATGTTTGCAAGTGAGATAATTCTCTCTTCAAGATGGCTGCGTCTCTTTTTGGAAGACGGTTGAGTTTCCCCGTCTTTTGTTCCGTTCTCAAATCCCTGAACTTATGAAGTCTCGTTTCTGTAGTAGACCAATTCGTTAACATACCACCGAGCCACTTTTTATTAACATAATGACACCTAGCCTTTATTGCAGCCCGTGCTACTAAATCAGCTGCTTTATTTTTGGTACCAACAATTAAAAACTGTTTTCCCCGACTTGCTGCATCAAAAACTAAATCACAAGCTTCAGATAAAAAACGAGCAGTTTTAGTAAGATTTGTAATATGAATACCTTTACGCTTTGCAGAAATATAAGGTGCCATCCTAGGGTTCCATTTCCTAGTACCATGACCAAAATGAACTCCTGCTTCCATCATCTCTTCTAAATGGATGTTCCAATATCTTCTTGTCATTTCTCCCCACATTTCCTCTTTTTTTTTTTCAAAAAAAAAAGCGACGAGGTGCCTTGAACGAAATAATTGTTCCGATGGAACCTTTTTTTTTTTCTACCGGAGATTGGCCGTGTCTGTCGATATACGATCAAAATCGCTACCCTCTATTTGTTATTTTCTTTGTTTTCAGGACAGCCTCAAAACGACCTAGAGAATTTTTTTATATTAATTTTTTAATAAAAAGTATGATTTTATTAATAAAAAAAGTATGAAGCCACTTTTAGGAATTATTAAATCCTCTAAATAATTGTTCTGGTATATCATGGAAATTCTTTCTTTGAAATGCAAGAACAAAATAATTCTCTGTGGTGTAACAAAATATCTTTGATTTTACCCTCAAAAAAATTCTTATTTTTGATTTCAAAAGGAATACTCTTATGTTGTCTTGAACGGTGGACTAATCCCTTGAATCCAGTACCAACGGGTATCATCCCTCCTATAACAACGTTCTCTTTTAGGCCTTTCAACCAATCGATCCGACCCCGGAGAGCAGCTTTGGCTAAAACTCGAGCAGTTTCTTGAAAACTCGCTTCAGATATGAAACTTTGAGTATTCAAAGATGTTCTTGTTATTCCCAATAGGATAGCCCTGTAACAGATCGATTCTTCCAAAGCGCGCCCTGTTCGTTCCGCTCGCAACAATCCAATTAATTCGCCAGGTAAAAAAACATTAGACATTCCATCCTCTGAAACTAAGACTTTTGATGTTATTTGGCGTACAATAATTTCTATGTGCCTATTATGGATTTGCACCCCCTGGGATCGATAAACCTTTTGGATCTTATTAACCAAAGATATACGACTTTGCACTATAGTTAGCTCAGCACCAATCAAGAATCCCCAAGGAATTCCAAGAATTCTTGTTATATGTTCGTTCCAACCCTCAACTCTTTTTTCTAGGTTCATTGATATTGAATCAATTGAACGCACTTCTAATACTTGTTCGACTTTTGGAAGACCCTGCGTTATATCGCCGGATCTCGATTTTTCATATATAAAGGTAACTAACGTATCTCCTTTGTAAAGGATTTCTCCATAATGCCCATGAACAGTTGCTCCTGGAGTAGCTAAATAAGGCTTAGCAGACCTTATTACTACAGAGTCAAGTTGAACAATCAAAACTTGACCCGATTTTAGGTGTGGTCCTTTTTTGGCTATACATATATTTTCACAAATAAACTGTCCAAGACTTATTATTGTAGATCTTTCTTCACAATAATTATGATCATTTTTGTGAGGGAGAAAATACCAATTCAAATTGAATGAATTCAAAATGATGTTACTGCATGGGTCGGGATTATAAATCCTCCCATTTTCATCCATTAAATAATATTTAAGTACTTTAAAAGTATGTTTTAAATTTTTAATTTGAAAATATTTAAGTACTACAACCTGATTATGAGTTAGTAAATCGTAAAATGAATAAAAATTCGCGATTTGCAGGACTGTTCCTAAAGGACCGAGCGAATTCCTAATTTGAATTATAGGATCCTTTTTAATTGATTCTTTTTTCACATTGTCATATTTTGCATCGTTGAATGGACCCAATTGAAAACAATTAGATAATGACAAAATTATCAAAGAAGGGCATTCCTTATTGTTATTTAACAGAGTGCGAACAGTTCCTCGATTTTGGTTAGGTGATTGTTGAATCTTTGTCTTGGAATAAATGGAATAAAAAGGATTGCTATGGGTGTGATCTAACACATTATCAAAGATCAATCCAGAGTCTGAAAGATCATTCCTTTTTCTGAGATACACAATATGGGATTTCGCTAAGTCAATTCTTAGAAAATCTCGAATCAGACCTTTTGTACTTACTTCAACAAAGGAAGCATGAGCCTCTTGCATCGAAGAACTTTTTTCTTCTTCGTCCCAATTCAAAATTAAACAAGTTCGAACTAATTGAATACTTGTGTCAGAAATTCCCCGAATTGGGTTTCCATTTCCGTAAACAATATAATTGATAACTCGAAGTTGCATATTATCCTTTTCTTGGAACAAATTCGGGGGGAAGAGTGTTGTTAAATTTATACCGTCCCCAATTTCATATGTCACTACAGGTCGAACTAAAACAAAATTTTTTTTCTTAGTAGATGTGATCCTTTGGACATAAATCCAATTTTTCAATTTTTTTGATTCCTTAGAATTTGTTTTTCCTGTTCCTGGTGGTATCAAGATGCCACTGTGTCGGGATATCTTATCTGTTTCTCCAGGAAAATGGATATCTCCCGAAAAGATTTTGAGTTCAATCTTTTTTTTTTTTCTCTCCACTCGGACTAATCCGCCCACTAGGCTTCTTATATTTAAAGTAATTTGTGTATCTACTCCAATCAAACTATTGTTCCGTACCATTATCGAACAAGATTCAGGTAAAATATGTACTTCTTCGGGAATGAAAAAAAATCGATCTATTTTTTGGTATTTTTGCTTAAATTCTTTGATTCCTCGATACTCAATCAAATCCTCTTTTTTAACCATTGAATGCATCCCTATAGTCCCATATTTAGTAATTCCCGAACTCTTTCTTCTGTATTTTGGATCGTCGAAATAAGCAAGAATACTATTTCTACGGAAAATACCCTTTATGGGTAGTTCAATGGATATACCCGAATGGGGCATTTGTTCTGTCTCTCGTTCTTGAATCGATTGGAATGGAATGACAAATCTATTTCTTCGCCTTTTTGCCAATAAATCAGAATTATCTTGGAGGATAGTGGGATATATGAGATTACAATGACCCGTATATATGATTCGATTAATTTCTGAATAATCAGGACTCCCATCTTCTTTTTTTTTACCAGAAAAATAAGAACTACATAATTTGTATCTGATTTTATCATTATTCACTGAGAGATTAGAAAGAGATCCTTGTTTGACAAAAAGAGGCTCAAGATTCATTTGGTCTTGATCCTTGTAGAGTGAAAACGGGACTCCGTTGAATTTGCACAAACCTCCTGATAATATCCATAAATGACTTGTTTTTGGTAAAAGATGGACATTGCTATATGTAAATTCAGGCGCATGATACACATCGGTACTCCAGTGCATTTCTCCCTCTGAGTCAGAATAAATATGTTTTCGAACCCTTTCTTTAAAATTTAAAGTGTATGTTCCCGCGCGAATCTCAGCAATCACTTGTTCTGATTCTACATATTGATTATTTTGAACCAATAGAAAACTTTTTTGTGGAATAGTCACGTTATGTATAATATCTTCACTCTCAATAGTTACATTCAAGTCTATAGAACATAGAAAGGCAGGATGCCCATGACGCGTACGTGTAGGATGAACCAAATCCTCATTGAATTTTATTTTTCCATTAGAGGGGGCTCGTACATGTCCTGCAGTACCTCCTGTGAACACTCCACCCGTATGAAAAGTTCTTAATGTTAGTTGAGTCCCTGGTTCTCCAATAGATTGACCCGCAATAATACCTACGGCTTCTCCCAATTCGACCAGGTCACCATGAGTAGGACTCCTACCATAACATAATCGACAGATCCAAGACGGACTCCTACAAGTAAAGGGGGTTCGAATAGATATTGGTTGTGTTCGAAAAGTTATGAATCGATTGACAAGTCCAATTCCAATATCTTGATTTCGAATGGCAATGCATCGTGAACCCATATATATATCATCCGCCAATACGCGACCAATTAATGTTTGAATAAAAATTCGTTCCGGCATCATCCCATTTCGAGGAATCACAGAAACTCCTCGGATGGTACCACAATCTGTTCTACGTACAACAATGTGTTGAACTACTTCAACAAGTCTACGCGTAAGATATCCAGCATCTGATGTTCGAACAGCAGTATCCACAACTCCTTTGCGCGCTCCGTAGCAAGAAATGATATATTCTGTTAACGACAGTCCTTCGCGTAAATTGCTTTGAATGGGTAAATCAATCATTTGTCCTTGAGGATCCGACATTAATCCTCTCATACCTACTAATTGGTGTACTTGAGATGCATTTCCTCTAGCTCCTGAAAAAGACATTATATGGACTGGATTAAAGGGGTCGGTCATCTTAAAATTAGGATTCATTTCTTGTCGCAAATATTCACTTGTAGCATACCATACCTCAATAGATTGGCGTAATTTTTCTACTGCGTGTACATTCCCATAATGATGGTGTTTTTCCAAAGTCAAACTTTGTTGTTCAGCATCTTGCACTAACCATCCTTTAGAGGGTATCGTTAAAAGATCATCAATCCCTAATGAAATGGATGTAGCAGTGGCTTGCTGGAAACCCAGAGTCTTTACTTGATCCAGAATGTGTGATGTATATGCCATTCCGAAGTGATCTATTAATCTGCTAATAAGTCTTTTAATGGCAGTTCCATCTATTACTTTATTGTGAAAGACTAGATTGACTCGTTCTGCCATAAGTACCTCCATATTCTGCTGAGTGGGATTCGACAATGAGTTTGAGTCAATGATTGGAAAACTTCCTTTTCTCGATCTTAATTCGCATAGAAATTCAGGAATTTAGAATCCCAGTTGAACTGGAGGGACTCAAATTCACACCGGCGTTACAGAATTACGTAACTTACATATGATTAGATACCATATGAGCAGGCTCGACAAAATCCTTGTATAGCTTCTTCAATTTCTCGAAAAAGAGAAATATGACCGACGGTTGTTCGAATATATATACAAAAAATTTCTTTTTTTACACTTCTTACTATTAAATAGTGCTCATAAATCTCATAATAGGTACCCAAAGATTCATAGTGAACTTCGATGGGAACTTCTCTTGAAGCAATAACGCGTTGATCTAGTCGCCATCGAAGCCACAAAGGACTATTTAAATGGATTCTTTTCTGTCGATAAGCTCCAATTGCATCATACGAATTACAAAAAAAGGGTTCTTTTTTTTTCCAGTTATTATCATAAATTCTTTCTTTTTGATAGTTTCTGCGATTCCATCGATTATACCTATTTGTACAAATACCTCGACGATTCCCGCTCGTTAATATGTATAGACCAATAAGCATATCTTGGGTTGGCACGGCAATGGGATCCCCAATAGCTGGAGACAAGAGATTCATATGAGAAAACATAAGTAAACGAGCTTCCGCTTGAGCCTCCAAAGATAAAGGTACATGAACGGCCATTTGATCCCCATCAAAGTCTGCATTGAATCCCTTACAAACTAATGGATGTAAAGAAATAGCACGTCCTTCCACTAAAATGGGTTGAAATGCCTGTATCCCTAATCTATGCAAAGTAGGCGCTCTATTCAGCAATATGGGATGCCCTTGCATAACTTGCTGCAGTATTTCCCAGACAATCGGATCTTTTTCCCGAATTTTACTCTTAGCAACTCCTATGTTCGAAGCAAGATGTTGTCTAATTAGCCCACGAATTACAAATGTCTGGAAAAGCTCTATTGCTATTTCCCGAGGCAATCCACATCGATGTAATGGAAGTGAAGGTCCTACAACAATGACAGAACGACCCGAATAATCGACCCGTTTACCAAGTAGAGTCTCACGAAATCTTCCCTCTTTGCCTTCAATTACATCCGAAAACGACTTATAAACCTTATTATGACCATCCCTCATTGGTTGTCCGCGGATTCCATTATCAAGAAGTGTATCTACAGCTTCTTGTACCAATTTCTCTTGACACATTACTAATTCCCCTGGTGTAGATCTACTTGTTGTTAATAGATCGGTAAGAGTATTGTTCCGATAGATAACTCTTCTATAGAGTTCATTAATATCTGAGCTCATTAGCTTACCTCCATCTATCTGAATAATGGGCCGTAACTCGGGAGGAAGAAC
>JASJPY010000197.1:25000-29437 GCA_030064435.1 Trapa incisa
ACTCAAATTAGCATTTGTAACAGAGAAAAATGGAAAGGAATTGATAAATGCCACTTAGACCTATGGACTTTTGTCTAGAATCTCAAAAAGTAATTCTATTTCTACCATTTTTATGATATTACATATTCCAATCCTATTGAATACAAAAAAAGAAATGGATTCGGATTTGATCTCTTTGATGAGATAAGGACATAATAAGCATCAACTCTCTATTTTTGTTTGAAATTTTTTGAGCAGTTAATCTTTTCGTGCTATCTATTGTTCAACAAACAACAAAGAATTCTCATAAAAGAAAGAACTTTTTTACCCATTTTTTAGTAGAATATGATTGAAGTGCATAACATAGTAAGTATTTATTAAACATGTGTATATAGCTATCTATATTGAATTCCTCCCTTATTGCAGTTCTATTCGGGAAAACACTATAGAAAAATTTTGATTTTCTATTTAATCTATTCAATGAAAAAAAGGACTACCGTTTAATTTCCTGAGAATTGCCTATAGGCATCATATGCAGATTAAATAAATACCCCAGAACATAAATTGTTCTAGGGTTTACATATACTTCTATTTGCTGTTATAATTGAAATTGGAAAAGATTTTTTTTTTTTTTTTATTGAAAAGAATCAATACAGATTAGTTATGTATCAATTTGAATTTTCTTATATAATGAAAAGGACCCCTTTTCAAAGACAAATTTCGATTCAAATACAAGAATCCTTTATGAATTTATAGTGCCATCTAATAGTTAATGGTTCCAATTTGTCCCGCATTTTTTATTTTGTGACTGAAAAACCCACATTTTGTTTATCAATATATGTTTTTCAATATAAAAGAGAGCGAAAGTTTTTAGATACAAGATGAAAGTACAATAAAAAAAGAAGTTTAGTAATTCCTCCACCCCAAACAAAGGGAGAATATTTTCATCTATTTCGTATGGTATCATTTTCGTGGCGGCATGGCCGAGCGGTAAGGCGGGGGACTGCAAATCCTTTTTCCCCAGTTCAAATCCGGGTGTCGCCTGATTAAAAACTCATAATTCCTTATTTTTTTTTTATTTAATTGGCTGAATTTTCCTAAGCAGAAGCAAAGGGAGAAAGGGAACTCCTGATACTTGCTTGATTCTAAATCATCTGGAAGTTGGGTTCTCTATAGCTAAAGTACTGTAAATCCTTGATTCAAGGATGGATATGATATAGTAGTGGAAATATTTTTATATAAAAAATTGACCAATTCCCTTCCACTAGTAATGTAGTGTTTTAATTACTAGGTTTTCAATTAGATTGGATAGTGCAACGAAAATCTAATTAGTGGTTGTACAAAGGGCTGAAGATGCTTTCTATATATACAAACTTATGGCAGTCTCTAAGTATTGAGGCATCCAATAAGTATTTAATTCGATGGAAAATTGGATTTTCTATATTGCAAAAAGAAATTCTTTCTTTTCAATAAACCTAGAATGGAATAGATTGCCTCCCGATTCTTTCACAGAAAGACCCTTTAGAGAGTAAGGATTAGATCAAATGGAAAAAAAAAGGTATGTGATAGATAATGATATATCTTGATTCGATATTTTTAGCCTTTTTATCTTAATTAAACTTAAGGACAAGA
Source organism: Trapa incisa (assembly GCA_030064435.1). Taxonomy (NCBI): domain Eukaryota; kingdom Viridiplantae; phylum Streptophyta; class Magnoliopsida; order Myrtales; family Lythraceae; genus Trapa; species Trapa incisa. The sequence goes on from JASJPY010000197.1 coordinate 26,612, forward strand.
AAAGAAAGAAGAGGTCTTATTTTTCCTACATTTTTTTCCTACATCTTAGGAAGATTTGATTCCCTTGATACTTCTAAATAGGTCACTGCCTATTTTGCTTGTGCTTAACGTTTTCCCCGATTCGACTAGAAAAATCATATCCTCTAAGAACTTGTAGAAGCGAATTTCTTGGATCCTTTGATCAACGGTGTTGGATTAGAATCCCTTTTTTGACTCTGCACCAGTGATTCCACTATTATTAGTGAACAATAATGGAATAATTCCTTCATAGATATAGAGGACATAATTTACATGGATATAGTAAGTCTTGCTTGGGCTGCTTTAATGGTAGTCTTTACATTTTCCCTTTCACTGGTAGTATGGGGAAGAAGTGGACTCTAGAGGTACTACTAATTGAATTGAGGAATCAAACCGTATCGATTCTTTTCTAGATCGTTTTACAAAGTCTTTTTTATTTTCTCTTTTTATTTTTTTTTATTGTTTACTTCTCTCTTTACTGGTCAAAGAGAAAAAAAAAAGTTCTGTTATGAAGTGAATATGCACCTTGTATGGGAAATAAGATATACATAGTGGTTGTTTAAAGAGAGACTGTGAATAATAAGATCTTAGAGTCACGTATTGTGCACTTAATCACTTGTTTTCCTTATTTTATTTGAAAAAAATTGTATTTATGCTATGCTTTGTTGACTCATTTCATATCATGACTCAAGAGTTAAAAACGATGATTAAAGTCTTTCTTTTCAAAATCTGAAGAAATTCCCAGAGAACCTTTTGGATCATCGGTTAACTGTTCATTCAATTACTTCTCAGAATGCTACAACAAAATCGAGTCATTTATTTTTTTATTAATATACGTCCATACCATTTATCCTCATGGATTCTTTCAATGGATACCGAAATTCTTAGTTAAAATAATCTGAAATCTAGGAACTAGAGCGTAATATTAAGAATTGCCTTTCGATTGATTATTGTAGATGAAGAAAAGAAATAGAATCGTAATGCTATGTACATTATCATATCAAGTACGTATATTAAGAAGATATATAGATTAAATTAATCTATATTAATCCTGTATTTTTATACAGTATATTATGGTATTGTTACATTACAATAATAGCTAGTATGGTAGAAAGAAATTATATTTCTACCATACTAGCTATCGGATCTCATAGAATACTATACATCAATTCTAGTCCACCAATTTCATTTAAGACGCGAGATAAAAATCCTTTTTTTTCTTCTTCAATCATTGACTAAGAAAAGAAGTCAAGTTTGATTCAATTTAATTACTTTGACTTACTGTTTTTACGTAAATTATAAGTAAAAAGGCAGTAGGAACTAGAATGAAAAGTGCAGTAGCAATAAATGCGAGAATATTTACTTCCATAATCTCATTGTTTTTTTTTTATTTGGCAATAACTCGGGATTTAATCCCATAGAGATGATAAATCTTTCGCCCGTCGATTCAATGGGATGAATTAGATCCCCGATGATATTGAATCGGATCAATATCATGAATAACAATATCTGAGCTATCAAATCAATTCATCGTCGAGAATTGAATAGTATAACATAGAAGATCTTTTATCCATACCAAATAAAAAATTTGGATTCGTGATCCAACCTCTTGATTTTTCTTTTGTATTTTGATTTCTCCTTTTTTTCCATTCTTGTTTTTCTATACTCTGTCGCTATCACCTTTCTAAATACAATTATTTGCTTAAGTATCATTTTAGCGCCCTTCCATTGGTTACAAACAAAATCAACCAAAACTAGAAGCGAAATAGAAAAGAAGGGTTAAGTACTTTTTTTAATGATCTAATTTTTGTGGCAAATAAATAAGTATGATAAAAATAAGTACAAGGGATAAAAAAAGACCTAATATTCTATTAAATCACTATTTTAGTTTAGAATTTTTTTTTTGCGAAAGTACCTTACCCTAAAAAAGATTATTCATTCCCTCTCTCTCTAAGCTAAGAGAAGCTGTGATCTTTATTTAATATTTAATTAATATACTCTTTTTTTATTTGGATTAATAAAGGGACACATATATCAAAGGATCAGTGTTCAATTTGAATGAGATAGATTTTTTCAAATTAAAACTAGTAATCGAAGTTACACAAACTCGGAACCAGAAAAGAAAATTTTTTGAATCTTTAAAGTCTTTAAAGTCAAAGTATTCTAATTATGTTAAATTCATTTTTGATCTAGAAAAAAAAAATTCTATTTGTGTATACGTTACACCCGTATATATTAAATGGTATTCTATTACACGCACCGGGAGAAATCGCAAAAGTAAGGTAAGACCTAGGACGTTTTTCGATATCTTTTAGAATCCCAAATATGATGCTACCAATAATTGTAGCAATCCACATGTGTCTCTTTATCATCAATCAATATTGGGTAAGGGAATATTTGTGAGGAAATGTAAAGTTTCGTATTTGTTTGATGAGAAATGTGAAACGAAAATAAAAAAAAAAGAGGATTGTCCAGTGGGAATGAAATTTGCTATTTCTATCCCTTTCACATTCAAATGAGAAATGCATTAATGTATTTTTTTATTGGATTTGATTCCGTCGGGGACTGACGGGGCTCGAACCCGCAGCTTCCGCCTTGACAGGGCGGTGCTCTGACCAATTGAACTACAATCCCAGGGAAATAAAGTGTAAAGTATACATACTCTTCTGATTGCACGGAAACCATTTCTATTTAGATTATAAGAATCGCAAGTCTTGTAATTGTAACAGAGTGCAAGTGATATATTGCTATCTCTATGGGTGGGTACTTTAGTGGGGAGTAATATGGATTACTAATAATCCATTCGTT
>JASJPY010000198.1:17500-28245 GCA_030064435.1 Trapa incisa
AGAGAAGTTCCCATCGAAGTTCACTATGAATCTTTGGGTACCTATTATGAGATTTATGAGCACTATTTAATAGTAAGAAGTGTAAAAAAAGAAATTTTTTGTATATATATTCGAACAACCGTCGGTCATATTTCTCTTTTTCGAGAAATTGAAGAAGCTATACAAGGATTTTGTCGAGCCTGCTCATATGGTATCTAATCATATGTAAGTTACGTAATTCTGTAACGCCGGTGTGAATTTGAGTCCCTCCAGTTCAACTGGGATTCTAAATTCCTGAATTTCTATGCGAATTAAGATCGAGAAAAGGAAGTTTTCCAATCATTGACTCAAACTCATTGTCGAATCCCACTCAGCAGAATATGGAGGTACTTATGGCAGAACGAGTCAATCTAGTCTTTCACAATAAAGTAATAGATGGAACTGCCATTAAAAGACTTATTAGCAGATTAATAGATCACTTCGGAATGGCATATACATCACACATTCTGGATCAAGTAAAGACTCTGGGTTTCCAGCAAGCCACTGCTACATCCATTTCATTAGGGATTGATGATCTTTTAACGATACCCTCTAAAGGATGGTTAGTGCAAGATGCTGAACAACAAAGTTTGACTTTGGAAAAACACCATCATTATGGGAATGTACACGCAGTAGAAAAATTACGCCAATCTATTGAGGTATGGTATGCTACAAGTGAATATTTGCGACAAGAAATGAATCCTAATTTTAAGATGACCGACCCCTTTAATCCAGTCCATATAATGTCTTTTTCAGGAGCTAGAGGAAATGCATCTCAAGTACACCAATTAGTAGGTATGAGAGGATTAATGTCGGATCCTCAAGGACAAATGATTGATTTACCCATTCAAAGCAATTTACGCGAAGGACTGTCGTTAACAGAATATATCATTTCTTGCTACGGAGCGCGCAAAGGAGTTGTGGATACTGCTGTTCGAACATCAGATGCTGGATATCTTACGCGTAGACTTGTTGAAGTAGTTCAACACATTGTTGTACGTAGAACAGATTGTGGTACCATCCGAGGAGTTTCTGTGATTCCTCGAAATGGGATGATGCCGGAACGAATTTTTATTCAAACATTAATTGGTCGCGTATTGGCGGATGATATATATATGGGTTCACGATGCATTGCCATTCGAAATCAAGATATTGGAATTGGACTTGTCAATCGATTCATAACTTTTCGAACACAACCAATATCTATTCGAACCCCCTTTACTTGTAGGAGTCCGTCTTGGATCTGTCGATTATGTTATGGTAGGAGTCCTACTCATGGTGACCTGGTCGAATTGGGGAGAAGCCGTAGGTATTATTGCGGGTCAATCTATTGGAGAACCAGGGACTCAACTAACATTAAGAACTTTTCATACGGGTGGAGTGTTCACAGGAGGTACTGCAGGACATGTACGAGCCCCCTCTAATGGAAAAATAAAATTCAATGAGGATTTGGTTCATCCTACACGTACGCGTCATGGGCATCCTGCCTTTCTATGTTCTATAGACTTGAATGTAACTATTGAGAGTGAAGATATTATACATAACGTGACTATTCCACAAAAAAGTTTTCTATTGGTTCAAAATAATCAATATGTAGAATCAGAACAAGTGATTGCTGAGATTCGCGCGGGAACATACACTTTAAATTTTAAAGAAAGGGTTCGAAAACATATTTATTCTGACTCAGAGGGAGAAATGCACTGGAGTACCGATGTGTATCATGCGCCTGAATTTACATATAGCAATGTCCATCTTTTACCAAAAACAAGTCATTTATGGATATTATCAGGAGGTTTGTGCAAATTCAACGGAGTCCCGTTTTCCACTCTACAAGGATCAAGACCAAATGAATCTTGAGCCTCTTTTTGTCAAACAAGGATCTCTTTCTAATCTCTCAGTGAATAATGATAAAATCAGATACAAATTATGTAGTTCTTATTTTTCTGGTAAAAAAAAAGAAGATGGGAGTCCTGATTATTCAGAAATTAATCGAATCATATATACGGGTCATTGTAATCTCATATATCCCACTATCCTCCAAGATAATTCTGATTTATTGGCAAAAAGGCGAAGAAATAGATTTGTCATTCCATTCCAATCGATTCAAGAACGAGAGACAGAACAAATGCCCCATTCGGGTATATCCATTGAACTACCCATAAAGGGTATTTTCCGTAGAAATAGTATTCTTGCTTATTTCGACGATCCAAAATACAGAAGAAAGAGTTCGGGAATTACTAAATATGGGACTATAGGGATGCATTCAATGGTTAAAAAAGAGGATTTGATTGAGTATCGAGGAATCAAAGAATTTAAGCAAAAATACCAAAAAATAGATCGATTTTTTTTCATTCCCGAAGAAGTACATATTTTACCTGAATCTTGTTCGATAATGGTACGGAACAATAGTTTGATTGGAGTAGATACACAAATTACTTTAAATATAAGAAGCCTAGTGGGCGGATTAGTCCGAGTGGAGAGAAAAAAAAAAAGATTGAACTCAAAATCTTTTCGGGAGATATCCATTTTCCTGGAGAAACAGATAAGATATCCCGACACAGTGGCATCTTGATACCACCAGGAACAGGAAAAACAAATTCTAAGGAATCAAAAAAATTGAAAAATTGGATTTATGTCCAAAGGATCACATCTACTAAGAAAAAAAATTTTGTTTTAGTTCGACCTGTAGTGACATATGAAATTGGGGACGGTATAAAATTTAACAACACTCTTCCCCCGAATTTGTTCCAAGAAAAGGATAATATGCAACTTCGAGTTATCAATTATATTGTTTACGGAAATGGAAACCCAATTCGGGGAATTTCTGACACAAGTATTCAATTAGTTCGAACTTGTTTAATTTTGAATTGGGACGAAGAAGAAAAAAGTTCTTCGATGCAAGAGGCTCATGCTTCTTTGTTGAAGTAAGTACAAAAGGTCTGATTCGAGATTTTCTAAGAATTGACTTAGCGAAATCCCATATTGTGTATCTCAGAAAAAGGAATGATCTTTCAGACTCTGGATTGATCTTTGATAATGTGTTAGATCACACCCATAGCAATCCTTTTTATTCCATTTATTCCAAGACAAAGATTCAACAATCACCTAACCAAAATCGAGGAACTGTTCGCACTCTGTTAAATAACAATAAGGAATGCCCTTCTTTGATAATTTTGTCATTATCTAATTGTTTTCAATTGGGTCCATTCAACGATGCAAAATATGACAATGTGAAAAAAGAATCAATTAAAAAGGATCCTATAATTCAAATTAGGAATTCGCTCGGTCCTTTAGGAACAGTCCTGCAAATCGCGAATTTTTATTCATTTTACGATTTACTAACTCATAATCAGGTTGTAGTACTTAAATATTTTCAAATTAAAAATTTAAAACATACTTTTAAAGTACTTAAATATTATTTAATGGATGAAAATGGGAGGATTTATAATCCCGACCCATGCAGTAACATCATTTTGAATTCATTCAATTTGAATTGGTATTTTCTCCCTCACAAAAATGATCATAATTATTGTGAAGAAAGATCTACAATAATAAGTCTTGGACAGTTTATTTGTGAAAATATATGTATAGCCAAAAAAGGACCACACCTAAAATCGGGTCAAGTTTTGATTGTTCAACTTGACTCTGTAGTAATAAGGTCTGCTAAGCCTTATTTAGCTACTCCAGGAGCAACTGTTCATGGGCATTATGGAGAAATCCTTTACAAAGGAGATACGTTAGTTACCTTTATATATGAAAAATCGAGATCCGGCGATATAACGCAGGGTCTTCCAAAAGTCGAACAAGTATTAGAAGTGCGTTCAATTGATTCAATATCAATGAACCTAGAAAAAAGAGTTGAGGGTTGGAACGAACATATAACAAGAATTCTTGGAATTCCTTGGGGATTCTTGATTGGTGCTGAGCTAACTATAGTGCAAAGTCGTATATCTTTGGTTAATAAGATCCAAAAGGTTTATCGATCCCAGGGGGTGCAAATCCATAATAGGCACATAGAAATTATTGTACGCCAAATAACATCAAAAGTCTTAGTTTCAGAGGATGGAATGTCTAATGTTTTTTTACCTGGCGAATTAATTGGATTGTTGCGAGCGGAACGAACAGGGCGCGCTTTGGTCGATCTGTTACAGGGCTATCCTATTGGGAATAACAAGAACATCTTTGAATACTCAAAGTTTCATATCTGAAGCGAGTTTTCAAGAAACTGCTCGAGTTTTAGCCAAAAGCTGCTCTCCGGGGTCGGATCGATTGGTTGAAAGGCCTAAAAGAGAACGTTGTTATAGGAGGGATGATACCCGTTGGTACTGGATTCAAGGGATTAGTCCACCGTTCAAGACAACATAAGAGTATTCCTTTTGAAATCAAAAATAAGAATTTTTTTGAGGGTAAAATCAAAGATATTTTGTTACACCACAGAGAATTATTTTGTTCTTGCATTTCAAAGAAAGAATTTCCATGATATACCAGAACAATTATTTAGAGGATTTAATAATTCCTAAAAGTGGCTTCATACTTTTTTTATTAATAAAATCATACTTTTTATTAAAAAATTAATATAAAAAAATTCTCTAGGTCGTTTTGAGGCTGTCCTGAAAACAAAGAAAATAACAAATAGAGGGTAGCGATTTTGATCGTATATCGACAGACACGGCCAATCTCCGGTAGAAAAAAAAAAGGTTCCATCGGAACAATTATTTCGTTCAAGGCACCTCGTCGCTTTTTTTTTTGAAAAAAAAAAAGAGGAAATGTGGGGAGAAATGACAAGAAGATATTGGAACATCCATTTAGAAGAGATGATGGAAGCAGGAGTTCATTTTGGTCATGGTACTAGGAAATGGAACCCTAGGATGGCACCTTATATTTCTGCAAAGCGTAAAGGTATTCATATTACAAATCTTACTAAAACTGCTCGTTTTTTATCTGAAGCTTGTGATTTAGTTTTTGATGCAGCAAGTCGGGGAAAACAGTTTTTAATTGTTGGTACCAAAAATAAAGCAGCTGATTTAGTAGCACGGGCTGCAATAAAGGCTAGGTGTCATTATGTTAATAAAAAGTGGCTCGGTGGTATGTTAACGAATTGGTCTACTACAGAAACGAGACTTCATAAGTTCAGGGATTTGAGAACGGAACAAAAGACGGGGAAACTCAACCGTCTTCCAAAAAGAGACGCAGCCATCTTGAAGAGAGAATTATCTCACTTGCAAACATATCTGGGCGGGATAAAATATATGACAGGCTTGCCCGATATTGTAATTATTGTTGATCAGCAAGAACAATATACGGCTCTTCGAGAATGTATCACTTCGGGAATTCCAACAATTTGTTTAATTGATACAAACTGTGACCCCGATCTTGCAGATATTTCGATTCCAGCAAATGATGATGCTATAGCTTCAATTCGATTAATTCTTAACAAATTAGTATTCGCAATTTGTGAGGGTCGTTCTAGCTATATACGAAATCCTTGATTAATAATAAGATAAATAAAGATTAATAATAAGATAAAAAAATTCTTTTTTGAACTCCATAAATTTATGGAATCGGTTACTACTCTTGAATCGCATAAAAGAGATAAAAATTACTGGGGATATTTTGTGATTAGTTAGTATCCAAAATAGAAAATTTAACTAATCAAGTGGAAAAGGAGATGGTTGAATCAAAATAATTCTCTTTCAAGTTCTATTTATGTAGAGGGCAAAATGAATGTTCTATCATATTCCACCAACACACTAAAAGGGTTATACGATATATCTGGTGTGGAAGTAGGCCAACATTTCTATTGGCAAATAGGAGGTTTTCAAGTCCATGGCCAAGTACTTATAACTTCTTGGTTGGTTATTGCTATCTTATTAGGTTCTGCTAGTATAGCTGTTCGGAATCCACAAACCATTCCAAATGATGGTCAGAATTTCTTCGAATATGTCCTTGAATTCATTCGAGACGTTAGCAAAACCCAGATTGGAGAAGAATATGGTCCATGGGTTCCTTTTATTGGAACTATGTTTCTATTTATTTTTGTTTCTAATTGGTCAGGAGCTCTTTTACCATGGAAAATCATACAGTTACCTCATGGGGAATTAGCTGCACCCACGAATGATATAAATACTACCGTCGCTTTAGCTTTACTCACGTCAGTAGCCTATTTCTATGCGGGTCTTAGCAAAAAAGGATTAAGTTATTTCAGTAAATATATACAACCAACTCCCATCCTTTTACCCATTAACATCTTAGAAGATTTCACAAAACCTTTATCACTTAGTTTTCGACTTTTCGGAAATATATTAGCCGATGAATTAGTAGTTGTTGTTCTTGTTTCTTTAGTACCTTTAGTGGTTCCTATACCTGTCATGTTCCTTGGATTATTTACGAGTGGTATTCAAGCTCTTATTTTTGCAACCTTAGCCGCGGCTTATATAGGCGAATCAATGGAGGGTCATCATTGACGAGTTTTCAAAATAGTCGTTTTTTAGCTTAGGCCAAGATAATCCATATGTGACTCAAGATAGTCGAGTTAGGCAATATAAAATATAAAAATATGTGATGTACATATAGGATCTACAGTAATGGGTACGCTATTTAGGAAATTGTAAAAAAAAAAAGAGATAAGGATCCTTTTTTAAAAATGGAATTTATATAATATCCATCTCTAATCAAATCAATATTTTCTAATTAATATTTAAAAATTAATATTTTTTAATATTTTCTTTTGTTCAATTGAACAAAAGAAAATATTATAGGAATAAATAATATAAAAAAAAAAAATATTAATCAAAAATAGAATGAACTTTTTAATCACTCAAATACTGATATTTCTATGCAATAATTTAGCCTAACGAATTCATACACGTGGATTGTATACATGTGGGATAATGATGAAAAGAAGAATAAGAATGAGGGTTAGTAAGGGTGGGTAAAAAGGGGGGTATTTTGAATCTAATGGCTAGAATCCATCTCTTGCACCTTTCAAAACTGATTCTAGAACCCGATTGAATCTAAGATAGGAATAGTTGGTTTACGTTATGGAAGAAAGACATGTATATATGATATTAGATATTGACTAGTTATATATGATCTAAAGATAACGCCCTACTAACTACTATGGATTTGATTTAGATGGGGATTCAAATAGAAGAAGTCTTTTACTTTAGTAACTGTGAATTGAATGAATAAAAAGATGAAATCAATAAAAAGAACAATTCAACTAATGGTTCAGAACAAAGAAATGTAAGAACAAAAAAAAGTCGTATGGATTCACAAAAATCCCGTCGATAGAAACTAAAAAAAGCTATATAAAAAGGAAAGAGCTATATAAACTATATATAAGAGCTATCCATATAAACTATATAAGCTATATAATATAAGCTATATATAAGTAGTTCTGATAATTCTATTAGTCCATTACTGTAATTGGCAGTTGGTTATTTCGTCTGAATGAATCTTAGTGATGGAATAATTAAATCATAATTACTTGGATGATTCTATTTGTATCATTAACCATTTTTTTTTTTTTATTTTTGTATGAGGAACTTATCATGAATCCACTGATTTCTGCCGCTTCCGTTATTGCTGCTGGATTAGCTGTCGGGCTTGCTTCTATTGGACCTGGAGTTGGTCAAGGTACTGCTGCGGGCCAGGCTGTAGAAGGTATCGCAAGACAGCCTGAGGCAGAGGGAAAAATACGAGGTACTTTATTGCTTAGTCTAGCTTTTATGGAAGCGTTAACAATTTATGGATTGGTTGTAGCGTTAGCGCTTTTATTTGCGAATCCCTTTGTATAATCCTAAAAATATTAAATTAAATAAATATAAAAAAAACATATTTTTTTTTCTTCCGGGGACTTACTTTTTCGAATTCTATCAATATTTCTCTTTTACAATTACTTATTCGTTGAGATACTAACCCCTGGGAAGGACAGATTTGAGGATGAGGAATTAGCATACCGATTCGCTTTCTTCCTTCCCGTTCTTATCAAAGGAACCCCCTCTTTTTTTAGTTTTTCAGGGGTGTTACAACAAATCAAGTATTCCGTAATTGACATGAAAACTGTCCCAGATTCAAATAAGTATTATTCTTATTAGTTATTCAAATTGAACAAAAAAAAATAGTGAAATTAAGAAAAAATAAAAATAATAAAAATATTTAAATAGAAATATGTAGAACAAATAGAAAAAAAAAATTCTTTAAGTGATACAAAAAGAACTCTATTTTATTTTTTATTTATTTTATCTATAAAAGGAGATTGTATGAAAAATTTAACCGATTCTTTCGTCTTCCTTGGGTCACTGGCCATCCGCCGGGAGTTTCGGGTTTAATACCGATATTTTAGCAACAAATCCAATAAATCTAAGTGTGGTCCTTGGTGTATTGATCTTTTTTGGAAAGGGAGTGTGTGCGAGTTGTTTATTTCAAGAATAGGCTGGACCCAACCAGCTGCACTTTTTTTTTTCATGTTAACTAGCACAAAATAAAAAGTGCATGATCCCGCGAATTCCTTCTGAATAAATTAAGTTAATTAATAAATTAATAAATCATATTTAAGAACCATAGCTTTTCGTGATTCATTGGTAAATACATTTTGATTCTCTATTAACCAATAATGTGGGACCGTTAATATGGTTAAAGCTAAAGAAAGCAGTTGAAGTCCAAACAAACGTAGCAATGTAGCATGGTATTCTTTCTACTACATATGTTAAATATATGTTAAATTAGTTAATTTAATGCAGAAATAGTTTCAAATAGTTTCAATTTTTTTTTAGATATAGAACACTCATGTCGATAAAATTATTTGAAACATTTATTATTCGAAACAAAAAAAGAGTAATCTTTTTTTATCCAATGCTGAATCGGCGACCTATGTAATGTATAAAGTAAGAAGAATTCTTTGGATTTGAAAAAAAAAAACAACTTTGCTGACAATTCTATATTTTTTGTTTGGTCAGAAGAGTCCTCAAAATATTCCTGGATTAGGGATCAATTTGGATATTTTTCTTTTTAAATAGGAATAGAGGAAAGAGGATAGGCTCATTGCATTACATTCAAAAAAAAAAATGATATGGAAATTTGACAGTAGAAGTAATTGAGCGTGAGAGCCAAATGAATCGAAAGATTCATGTTTGGTTCGGGAAGAGATTATGTAAGTTTGATAATCTACTTTCATTAAACGATTTATTAGATAATCGAAAACAGAGAATCTTGAATACTATTCGAAATTCAGAAGAATTACGTGGGGGGGCGATTGAACAGCTGGAAAAGGCTCGGGCTCGTTTACGGAAAGTGGAAATCGAAGCAGAACAGTTTCGAGTGAATGGGTACTCTGAGATAGAACAAGAAAAGTTGAATTTGATTAATTCAACTTATAAGACCTTGGAGCAATTAGAAAATTATAAAAATGAAACCATTCATTTTGAACAACAAAGGGCAATTACTCAAGTCCGACAACGGATTTTCCAACAAGCCTTACAAGGGGCTTTAGGAACTTTGAATAGTTGTTTGAACAATGAGTTACATTTACGTACCATCAGTGCTAATATTGGAATGTTTGGGGCGATGAATGAAAGAAATAACTGATTAGTACTTCTACTGTAGGCATTATTTAAAAATAATAATAATAATAATAATAATTAAGAAATACTCATGGTAACCATTAGAGCCGACGAAATTAGTAATATTATCCGTGAACGGATTGAGCAATATAATAGAGAAGTAAAGGTTGTAAATACCGGTACCGTACTTCAAGTAGGTGACGGCATTGCTCGTATTTATGGTCTTGATGAAGTAATGGCGGGCGAATTAGTAGAATTTGAAGAGGGTACAATAGGTATTGCTTTGAATTTGGAATCAAATAATGTTGGTGTTGTATTAATGGGTGATGGTTTGCTGATCCAAGAGGGAAGTTCTGTAAAAGCAACTGGAAGAATTGCTCAGATCCCGGTGAGTGAGGCTTATTTGGGTCGTGTTATAAATGCCCTGGCCAAACCTATTGATGGTCGAGGTGAAATTTCTGCTTCTGAATCTCGGTTAATTGAATCCCCTGCCCCAGGTATTATTTCGAGACGTTCGGTATATGAGCCTCTTCAAACAGGACTTATTGCTATTGATTCAATGATTCCTATAGGACGTGGTCAACGAGAATTAATTATTGGGGACAGACAGACTGGTAAAACGGCAGTAGCCACACGGATACGATTCTTAACCAACAAGGGCAAAATGTAATATGTGTTTATGTAGCTATTGGTCAAAAAGCATCTTCTGTGGCTCAGGTAGTGAATACTCTCCAGGAAAGGGGGGCTATGGAATACACTATTGTGGTAGCCGAAACGGCGGATTCCCCAGCTACGTTACAATACCTCGCTCCTTATACGGGAGCAGCTTTGGCTGAATTTTTTATGTACCGTGAGCAACACACTTTAATCATTTATGATGATCCCTCCAAACAAGCACAGGCTTATCGCCAAATGTCTCTTCTATTACGAAGACCGCCCGGGCGCGAAGCTTATCCGGGAGATGTTTTTTATTTGCATTCACGCCTTTTGGAAAGGGCCGCTAAATTAAGTTCTGCTTTAGGTGAAGGAAGTATGACTGCCTTACCAATAGTTGAGACCCAGTCAGGAGATGTTTCGGCTTATATTCCTACTAATGTAATTTCCATTACAGACGGACAAATATTCTTATCAGCCGATCTATTCATGCTGGGATCAGACCTGCTA
>JASJPY010000199.1:0-15000 GCA_030064435.1 Trapa incisa
TAACTTCGAAACTAAATAATAAAATAACTATTAGTTCTAATAAAAAAAGTTATGCTATTAAACTAGTCCAACAAATTCAAAATATTTCGTATAAATTTAAAAGAAGAAATGTTCGATTTATCCGTAAATCATATTTTTTTATAATATTTTTAATGGAAAGAATTTATATGGATATCGTTCTATCTATCATTTCTATTCCGCGGATCCATACACAACTTTTTTTTAAATTATCAAAAAAAATTCTTGATAAATACATTTCCAATAATGAAACAAATAAAGAAAAAATTAATAAAATAAATCAAAATACACTTCGCTTTATTTCGACTATAAAAAAGTCGCCTTTTGATATTAGTAAGAAAAATTTGAAAAGCATTTTTGATTTATCCTCCTTGTCACAAGCATATGTATTTTACAAATTATACCAAACTCAATTTATTAACTTGTATAACTTGTATAAGTTAAGATATGTTTTTGAATATCAAGGAACGTCTCTTTTTCTTAAGAATGAAATAAGGAATTCTTTCGAAGAACAAGAAATATTGCATTCTGAATTACGACCGAAATCTCTTTTTTATTCTGGAATGAATCAATGGAAAAACTGGTTAAAAGGTTATTATCAATATGATTTATCCCCAATTAGATGGTATTATTTAGTGCCCCAAAAATGGAGAACTAAAATCAATCAACAACGTATGGATCAGAATAAAGATTTAAACAAAGAGTATTCTGATAAAAAAACAGACCAATTAATTTATTACAAAAAATTAAATGTAAATAATTTTGAAGCAAATTCATTATTGAATGAAAAATATAACTTTCAAAAACACTATATTTATGACCTTTTCTCATATAAATCTATTAATTATGAAAATAAGAAGCTTTATGTATCACCATTAGGTATAAATAATAAAAAGAGGATTTCTTATGATTACAATATACATAAGGATATATTATTTAATATGTCAGAAGATCTTATTCCTCTCAATGATTATCTAGGGGAAGATAACATTATGAATCTGAAGAAAATTTCAGATAGAAAATATTTTGATTGGAAAATTTTCCATTTTTGTCTTAGAAAAAAAGTCGATATTAAGTCCTGGATCGATCCCAAGGGTAATAAAAATACTAAGGCTGAGGTTACTAATTATGAACTAATTGACAAAATTACTAATAAAAAGAGTCTTTCTTATCTTACAGTATCCAAAAATAAAAAAATCTGTCCATCCAAGAAAAAAAAAAACCTTTTTGATTGGATGGGAATGAATGAAGAAATACTAAGTCGCCCTATATCGAGTCTGAAACTTTGGTTCTTCCCAGAAATTATTCTATTTTATAATACGTATAAAATGAAACCGTGGATCATACCAATCAAAGTACTTCTTTTCAATTTGAATGGAAATCAAAATTTTAGTGAAAATCCAAATATCAATAGAAAGAGAGAAGGGGATCCTTTTATATTATCAAATAAAAAAAAAAATATTATTGAATTAAAGAATCTAAATCAAAAAGAAAAAGAATCCACAGGACAAGGTAGTCTTGAATCAGATGCACAAAACCAAGATTCTCTTGGATCAGTTCTCTCAAACCAAGAAAAAGATATTGAAGAAAATTCTGCAGGCTCAAATATGAAAAAACGTAGAAAGAAAAAACAATCCAAGAGTAACACAGAAGCAGAGCTTGATTTTTTCCTAAAAAGGTATTTACGGTTTCAATTGAGATGGAATGAGTTTTTAAATCAAAGAATGATGAATAATATCAAAGTATATTGTCTCCTGCTTAGATTGATAAATCCA
This sequence comes from Trapa incisa, assembly GCA_030064435.1. Taxonomy (NCBI): domain Eukaryota; kingdom Viridiplantae; phylum Streptophyta; class Magnoliopsida; order Myrtales; family Lythraceae; genus Trapa; species Trapa incisa. Next base: position 1,794 of record JASJPY010000199.1, read on the forward strand.
AAAGAAATTGCTATGGCGTCTATTCAAAGGGGAGAAATGAATTTGGATATTCTGACGATTCAAAAGAATTTAACTCTGACAAAATTGATGAAAAGTGGGATATTAATTATCGAACCGGTACGTTTGTCTATAAAAAATGACGGACAATTTCTTATCTATCAAATGATAAATATTTCATTGGTTCATAAAAGTAAACCTCCAATTAATCAAAGATATCGAGAAAAAGGTTATAGTGATAAGAAAAATTTTGATAAATCCATTGCAAAACATAAAAAAATGCCTGAAAACGGGGACAAAATACGTTCCGATTTGTTTGTTCCTGAAAATATTTTATCCACTAAACGGCGAAGAGAATTAAGAATTCTAATTTCTTTCTATTCAAGTAATAGAAATGTTATACAAAAAAATCTAGTATTTTTCAAATACATAAAAAACTGTAGTGAAGTTTTGGATAAAACCAAAAGAGATAAAAATAAATTAATTAAATTAAAGTGCCTAATTATCGATTAGAAGATTTAGCTTGTATGAATCGATATTGGTTTGATACTAATAATAGCAGTCGTTTTAGTATGGTAAGGATACATATGTATCCACCGATTGTAAATTCATTAATAACAACCTTTGGCATGCATTCTCTACCCTATCCGATATATGAAAGAAAGAGATACATACATGCATTTTTTACATTCCATTCTGATAACTGAATACTAATTCAATGCATGTATTAATATCCATTAGGTCTATAAATGAATCAACAGAATCTTGTTATTTTTTATTTGCAGTTTTTTGTTTTTAAGTTAATAATGGTTTTCCCCTTTTTTTGAGTGTAGAAATAGAACCTCTTTTCTTATCGTATCCAAATCAAATTGAAAACAGGATTAATTCATTTTTTTTTTTTTTTATGAGTTGATAAAATTAGTAACTCATAAACAAATTAAGATTATTGTATATACAAAACTATAAATGTAGTAGCATTATTCTTACTGATTGGTAAAATTTATTATTGAATTGTAAAAAGAAAAATAAAAGGATAGAAGGTTCTGTTTTATGGTAAAAAAATTCATTCATTTCCGTTATTTCACAAGAAGAAAAAAAAGAAAACAGTGGGTCCGTTGAATTTCAAGTAGTTAGCTTCACCAATAAGATACGAAGACCTTACTTTACATTTGGAATTGCACAGAAAAAGTACTATTTATCCCAGAGAGGTCTACGTAAAATCCTGGGAAAACGGCAACGGCTTCTGTCTTATTTGTCAAAGAAAAATAAAAGTACATTATAAAGAATTAATTAGTCGGCTGGATATTCGAGAATCAAAAACTCGTTAAATTTAAAAGTCACTTGAATTATTTGATTTACTAGATCTTGAATTTTGATGAATTTCTTTTCGTTTTCAGCAATTCATGAAAGAATGAATCGAGGAATAACCTATTGAATGTAACAACTACAAGAAAAGACCTCATGATAGTCAATATGGGACCTCCACCACCCATCAATGCATGGTGTTCTTCGGCTCATCCTTACTCTAGATGGTGAAGAGTTATTGATTGTGAGCCGATATTGGGTTATTTACACAGAGGGATGGAATAAATTGCGGGAAAACAGAACAGTTATACAATATTTGCCTTATGTAACACGTTGGGATTATTTAGCGACTATGTTCACAGAAGCAATAACTGTAAATGGACCCGAACAGTTGGGGAATATTCAAGTACCTAAAAGAGCCAGTTATATCAGAGTTATTATGTTAGAGTTGAGTCGTATAGCTTCTCATCTCTTATGGCTTGGCCCTTTTATGGCAGATATTGGTGCACAGACTCCTTTTTTCTATATTTTCCGAGAAAGAGAATTAATATATGATCTATTTGAAGCTGCCACCGGTATGAGAATGATGCATAATTATTTTCGTATCGGAGGAATAGCAGCCGATCTACCTCATGGATGGATAGATAAATGTTTAGATTTTTGTGATTATTTTTTAACAGCGATTTCTGAATACCAAAAACTTATTACGCGGAATCCCATTTTTTTAGAACGAGTTGAGGGGGTAGGCATTATTGGCGGAGAAGAAGCAATAAATTGGGGTTTATCAGGACCGATGCTACGGGCTTCTGGAATCCAATGGGATCTTCGTAAAGTTGATCGTTATGAATGTTACGACGAATTTGATTGGGAAATCCAGTGGCAAAAAGAAGGAGATTCATTAGCTCGTTATTTAGTCCCGAATCAGTGAAATGACAGAATCTATAAAAATTATTCAACAGGCTCTGGAAGGAATTCCTGGGGGACCCTATGAGAATTTAGAAATTCGATCCTTTGATAGAGAAAAGGATCCAGAATGGAATGATTTTGACTATCGATTCATTAGTAAAAAAACCTCCCCCACCTTTGAATTGCCGAAGCAAGAACTATATGTAAGAGTTGAAGCCCCAAAGGGGGAATTGGGAATTTTTTTAATAGGAGATCAGAGTGGTTTTCCTTGGAGATGGAAAATTCGCCCACCCGGATTTATCAATTTACAAATTCTTCCTCAGTTAGTTAAAAGAATGAAATTGGCTGATATTATGACAATATTAGGTAGCATAGATATCATTATGGGAGAAGTAGATCGTTAAAATGATAATTGATACAACAGAAGTACAAGATATCAATTCTTTTTCCAGATTGGAATCCTTCAAAGAGTTCTATGGAATCATATGGATGCTTGTACCTATTTTGAGTCTTGTATTGGGGAATTACAATAGGTGTACTCGTAATTGTGTGGTTAGAAAGAGAAATATCCGCAGGAATACAACAACGTATTGGTCCCGGAATATGCCGGTCCTTTGGGAATTCTGCAAGCTCTAGCCGATGGTACAAAATTAATTTTCAAAGAGAATATTCTCCCATCTCGAGGGGATACTCGTTTATTCAGTATAGGACCTTCCATAGCAGTTATATCCATTTTACTAAGTTATTCAGTAATTCTTTTAGTTATCACCTTGTTTTATCCGATCTCAATATCGGTGTTTTTTTATGGATTGCTATTTCAAGTATTGCTCCCATCGGACTTCTTATGTCAGGATATGGATCAAATAATAAATATTCCTTTTTAGGTGGTCTACGAGCTGCGGCTCAATCAATTAGTTATGAAATTCCATTAACTCATTGTGTATTATCAATATCTCTACGTGTGATTCGGTTAAACATAAACTTTTCTTTCCTTCTTTCTTTTTAGGAAAGAAATTGAATAGATATATCTTCATTTTTTTATTCATTATTTAGGTTGATGAACTAAATCAGATAGTTATATGAGTGAAAGAAAACAGCTTCTAAATTAGCAGTAAAAAAATTGAGTCTCATCTCCTATGTACAAGAATTAAAAGAAAATAAAAATAAACAAGACCTTTATCCCCAAGATCGGTTGATTAATCAGCCAAGCTTGAAGCGGGCTCAAAAGCTCAACCAACCATATATAGTTTTTATTATCCTTTCTATGTAGTACTATAATGGACCATTGAGTAAAAATGAGTGGATGGTTAGGAACACAAAAATACATAAAGGATTAGTAATGGAGATTTTTATGTAAATTATACAAAAGGGTATTTTCATAACATAAAAAGAATACTAATTGGGGCTTTACGTTGGTAGAAATGATCAAGCAGTACTCCTCATGATTCCGATCCAGAGTATGCTCCTATCCACAGATTAAAAAAAAATGACTATCGGGAACGAAATAATCCTTTTTTTTTTTTTTGAAACTCCCTTTTTAAGAAAGAAGAAGAGAAACGAAAAAAATCCTTTTTTTTTTTCTTTCATATATTCATAGAGATATTGTGTCATGATTCATGAAATACTGAATTCTATAATTTTTTTTTTTCGTAATCGAAAAGGATGGATTGAAATATCTATTGATATTTCTACAAGGAGTATTTTATTGAAGGATTAAGTTATTACTCACAACAAAGAAAAATTAAAATTATTAAGGGACAAGATCAATTCAGAAGCGTTTTTTAGTTATTATTATAGCATCTAGCAGACAGAATTTCATTGGTTTAATTCGGGATCTTCCAATAGGTTTTTACTTTTCTATATTTATATTACAACCATATTAAGATAAATAGTATTGGAATAATATTGGTTTGGTCCTTTTAAATTTATTTTTGGCCCCCGAGGAGCCGTATGAGGTGAAAATCTCATGTACGGTTCTGTAATAGCGATGGGAACAGTGATGTTATCATCGACTATGATTATCTAACAGTTCAAGTACAGTTGATATAGTTGAGGTCCAATCAAAATATGGTTTTGGGGATGGAATTTGTGGCGTCAGCCTATAGGATTTGTTGTTTTCTAATTTCTTCCCTAGCAGAATGTGAGAGATTACCTTTTGATTTACCAGAAGCAGAAGAAGAATTAGTAGCCGGTTATCAACCGAATATTCTGGTATCAAATTCGGTTTATTTTACGTTGCTTCCTATCTAAACTTATTAGTTTCTTCATTATTTGTAACAGTTCTTTACTTGGGTGGTTGAATATCTCTATTCCATACATATTCGTTCCTGAGCTATTTGAAATAAATAAAGTGGGTAGAGTTTTTGGAATGACAATTGGTATTTTTATTACATTAGCTAAAACTTATTTGTTTTTGTTCATTTCTATTACAACAAGATGGACTTTGCCTAGGCTAAGAATAGACCAATTATTAAATCTTGGATGGAAATTTCTTTTACCCCTTTCTCTCGGTAATCTATTATTAACAACTTCTTCCCAACTCCTTTCACTGTAAAGAAAAAAGGAATACAACTATTTTATAGTTAGGACTTTTCTCAAACAAGAGAAAGAAACAAACATTAAATTATTTATAGATCTTTACAATATGTTCCCTATGCTAACTGGGTTCATGAATTATGGTCAACAAACAGTACGAGCTGCAAGGTACATTGGTCAAGGGTTCATGATTACTTTATCCCACGCAAACCGTTTACCTGTAACTATTCAATATCCTTATGAAAAATTAATTACGTCGGAACGTTTCCGCGGTCGAATTCATTTTGAATTTGATAAATGTATTGCTTGTGAAGTATGTGTTCGTGTATGTCCTATAGATCTCCCCGTGTTGATTGGAAATTGGAAACCGGTATTCGAAAGAAACGATTATTTAATTACAGTATTGATTTCGGAATTTGTATATTTTGTGGTAACTGCGTTGAGTATTGTCCAACAAATTGTTTATCAATGACTGAAGAATATGAGCTTTCAGCCTATGATCGTCATGATAAATCAAATTGCTTTAGGTCGTTTACCAATATCAGTAATTGAGGATTATACAATTCGAACAATTTTGAATTCGCCCAAAATAAAATAAAAAATTTAAAACTCTTTAATTAATTTCAAATGAAATTAATTTAATATTTAATTAAAATGAAAAAGTAATTTCCAATTATCAAGGTTCAATTTGATCTAATCTAAAGGAATGATTTCTTTTTTTTTTCTAGTCAATGACTATATAAATTCTGACCAATTGTTAATTGGTTGGTGAGAAAGGCAACTAAAAATGAAATTGAAATATATATTATATGTTTGTTTTGAACTAAATGACCTTTATCGCTTGAAAGAAAAAAGATATTGGTACACCAATTCTACCTACATCAATTTTAATTTAACCCCAGTCAATTAGAATTAAATGTTTCAACAATTTGGAGCATATAGAATATTATAAAAAATTTCCCGGTCGGGTCAATAAAATCATGAAAAACATTTCGATTTATCTTAAAAAAAATGGATTTGCCTGGACCAATACATGATTTTCTTTTAGTTTTTCTGGGATCAGGTCTTATAGTAGGAGCTCTAGGAGTAGTGTTATTTACTAATCCAATTTTTTCTGCCTTTTCGTTGGGATTGGTTCTTGTTTGCATATCCTTATTTTATATTTCATCAAACTCCCATTTTGTAGCGGCTGCACAGCTCCTTATTTATGTAGGAGCTATAAATGTTTTTAATACTAGTTTGCTGTAATGTTCATGAGTGGTTCAGAATATTACAAAGATTTGAACCTTTGGACTGTTGGTGATGGGATTACTTCGTTGGTTTGTACAAGTATTTTTGTTTCACTAATTAGTACTATTCTAAATACGTCTTGGTACGGGATTATTTGGACGACAAAATCAAATCAGATTATAGAACAAGATTTGATAAGTAATAGTCAACAAATTGGAATTCACCTATCAACCGATTTTTTTCTTCCATTTGAACTGATTTCGATAATACTTTAGTTGCTTTGATAGGTGCAATTGCTGTTGCTCGGCAATGAGAAATCTTTATAATCGTTAACAGCAATCAAAAATCAACCCCGTTCCGTGTTATAAAATTCATTTATCTTCAATTCTATTTGAAGACTCTCATTTTTTTTTTATCTATCACCAAATACAACTCTCTTGCTTTGTACTTATTATAGTTTGATAGTAAATGAACTCGTTTGAATTGTTGTTCATATTGAAATGAATCCAAATTAATAAGGAGCTGGTCAATGATACTCGAATATGTACTTGTTTTGAGTGCCTATTTATTTTCTATTGGTATCTATGGATTGATCACGAGCCGAAATATGGTTAGGGCCCTTATGTGTCTTGAACTTATACTGAATGCAGTTAATATGAATTTCGTAACATTTTCAGATTTTTTTGATAGTCGACAATTAAAAGGAAATATTTTCTCAATTTTTGTTATAGCTATTGCAGCTGCAGAAGCCGCTATTGGGCTAGCTATTGTTTCGTCAATTTATCGTAACAGAAAATCAATTCGTATCAATCAATCGAATTTATTGAATAAATAAAATGAATAAATTTAGACTATTCATTAATTTAAATTATCATCAACCTCAATTAGTATGATTTTCAATCAGCATGTATGATACATAGATTTGAGAAAAAAGGGAAAATCAAAGTATCTTGGCCCAATTTCATGAGTCAATCCAGAATTAGATTGATTGGAAAAATTCTGGTAAAATCATTGATTCATCTGGTGTCTAAATATATGATTCATTAAAAAGTTTACTAGATCGAAAATTTATGGCATTCAAAAAGTTATAGATCCAATGTCACATTCAGTAAAAATTTATGATACCTGTATAGGATGTACTCAATGTGTCCGAGCCTGCCCAACAGATGTATTAGAAATGATACCTTGGGATGGATGTAAAGCTAAGCAAATTGCTTCTGCTCCAAGAACAGAAGACTGTGTCGGTTGTAAGCGATGTGAATCTGCCTGCCCGACGGATTTTTTGAGCGTTCGGGTTTATTTATGGCACGAAACAACTCGAAGTATGGGTCTAGCTTATTAATACGTTCCAAAAAAAACCACTTAAATACATTTTGAATACAGTTGATTTTTTTTACCGACAAAAACCCGTGTTCAAAAACAGAAAATAGAATAATTATTCTATTTTTTTTTAGCACGGGTTTTTTTGTCCAAGTGTATCTTGTCTTTACCACGAATTATTTTCCTTGGTTAACAATAATTGTAGTTTTGCCGATATTGGCAGGTTCTTTTATTTTCTTTCTCCCCCATAGAGGAAATAAAGTAATTAGGTGGTATACTATATGTATATGCGTATTAGAGCTTCTTTTAACAACCTATACATTCTGTTCTCATTTCCAATTGGACGATCCATTAAACTCAATTAGCAGAGGATTATAAATGGATCAATTTTTTTGATTTTTATTGGAGATTGGGGGTAGATGGACTTTCTATAGGACCTATTTTACTGACGGGATTTATTACCACTTTAGCTATTTTAGCGGCTTGGCCAATTACTCGGGATTCCCGATTATTCCATTTTCTGATGTTAGCAATGTACAGTGCTCAAATAGGATTATTTTCTTCTCGAGACCTTTTACTTTTTTTCATCATGTGGGAGTTAGAATTAATTCCCGTTTATCTACTTCTATCGATGTGGGGGGGAAAGAAACGTCTCTATTCAGCTACAAAGTTCATTTTGTATACTGCGGGAGGTTCTATTTTTTTATTAATAGGGGTTTTAGGTATTGGTTTATATGGTTCTAATGAACCAACATTAAATTTTGAAACATTAGCTAATCAATCGTATCCTGCGGCACTAGAAATAATATTCTATATTGGATTTCTTATTGCTTTTGCTGTCAAATCACCGATTATACCCTTACATACATGGTTACCAGACACCCATGGAGAGGCACATTATAGTACTTGTATGCTTCTAGCTGGAATTTTATTAAAAATGGGAGCCTACGGGTTGATTCGGATCAATATGGAAATTTTACCCCACGCCCATTCCCTATTTTCGCCCTGGTTGATTACAATAGGCGCAATACAAATAATCTATGCAGCTTCAACATCTCCGGGTCAACGTAATTTAAAAAAAAGAATAGCCTATTCCTCTATATCTCATATGGGTTTCATAATTATTGGAATTGGCTCTATAACCGATACGGGACTCAATGGAGCCATTTTACAAATAATCTCTCATGGATTTATTGGGGCTGCTCTTTTTTTCCTGGCAGGAACGAGTTATGATAGAATACGTCTTCTTTATCTTGACGAAATGGGTGGAATGGCTATCCCCCTCCCCAAAAAATTTACGATGTTCAGTATCTTATCGATGGCCTCTCTTGCATTACCGGGCATGAGCGGTTTTGTTGCAGAATTATTAGTATTTTTAGGAATAATTACTAGTCAAAAATATCTTTTAATGCCAAAAATACTAGTTACTTTTTTAATGGGAGTGGGAATGATATTAACGCCTATTTATTTATTATCTATGATACGTCAAATGTTCTATGGATACAGGATATTTAATATTCCAAACTCTTATTTTTTTGATTCTGGACCGCGAGAGTTATTTGTTTCGATCGCTATCCTTCTACCAATAATAGGTATCGGTATTTATCCGGATTTCGTTCTTTCATTATCAGTTGACAAGGTCGAAGCTATTATATCTAATTATTTTTATCGATAGTTTTTAGGAAAAAAGAACAAATCAAAAAGCAATCCTATTTGTTTGTATATTGTTCGTTGTACAATGAGAAAGAAAAGTCTTTTTTCTCTTAAGCTTAAGTAGGATTTTATCTTAAGTTTTAAGTTAAGTAAAAATCCAATTTGAATTGTAACCAGATGGATTTGGCCTTTGCGAGAACCATTTGAATCAAGCAGTGTACTGATTCAAATGGTTCTCGACAGTTTATTTCTTATTTGATATTCTTACTTAAAATAATATTTCTTATTTATAAAATATATGAATAATATTCTATCTTTGTATTCGTTAGAATATTTTTCATTTAATTAGCTGCTAGTGTAAATTAAATGAACCATAACTATGTAATCCTATTCCTAATAAATTGACTCCAAAATAGCATATCCAAATGATTAGGAAGCCCATAGAAGCCACAATTGCGGAATTTACACTTTCTAAATTTTTAGTTGTTCGAGTATGTAAATAAATCGCAAATATAGTCCAAGTAATAAATGCCCAAGTTTCTTTTGGATCCCAATTCCAATAGGATCCCCATGCCTCGTTAGCCCATACTGCTCCCGAAAGAATACCTATGGTTAAAAAGATAAACCCTAAACTAATAATCCGATAACTCCAATGATCCAATTGTTGAATAAGTTGAGCTTTATAATAATTTCTAAAAGAAAAAAAAGAAGTGCTATTGTTTCTTTCAGTCATGTATTGGATCTCTTCAAAGAAAAATGACTCATTTAAAAAATTATTGTTTTTACTAAAAATCCTTAGAGCTTTTCGAAATGTAATGACTAAGAGAGCTACTGATAATAATGATCCACATAAAAGAGCTGCATAGCCCAATATCATCATACTTACGTGCATCATTAACCAATGGGATTGGAGAGCGGGCACTAAAATTTCTGATTGATGCATTTCAGCTAACAGGCCTGAAGTAACAAAGCCTTGGGTAAAAATGGTAGTTGGCGCAGTTATTGTGCTTAAATAATTTTGATGTTTTTTAACATATGGAATCATATGAATAATGGAAAAACTCCATGAAAGAAAAATTAATGATTCATATAAATTACTTAATGGTAAATGGCCCGAATAAATCCAACGAGTGACTAATAATCCTGTTATACAGAAAAAAGTAGCTATCATCCCTTTTTCTGACGAATCATATAGTCCTATGATTTCATCCACTGATAAGCTTATCAAATAAATTGTAATTACAATTGAAACGATCGAAAAGGATATATGAGTTAATATATGTTCTAAAGTAGAAAATATCATAATAAAAAAAGGGGTGCAAGGTTCTATGGAATTAAAATTTAGAATTGAATTCATTATAGGACTTATTATATCTCTTGTATAAGATGCCATGCCGCCACTCGGACTCGAACCGAGATGCTCTAGCACTGCTTCCTAAGAGCAGCGTGTCTACCGATTTCACCATAGCGGCTTAGGGTATTTGGAATAATAATAATCTATTTTTAGTTAATCGTCGAGATTGTTGAAGGAGTCAATTCCATATTTTTTTGAATTCAAATGAATGAGAAAAAAAGTGTTTGGTTTCAATATTCAATATAAATATATGCAAAATATATGTATTTAAATATTCCAATAAAAAAAATTATTATCCTTTTATAAAAAAAAAGATGTTTCATTTTTTCTAGCGGACATTTTCGTAGTTTCTACTTTACTAACTAAATAATTACTAACTAAATAATTATGACTTCGATTCAAGTATATAACTTTAAAAAGTTCTTTCCTATTTGTTTGCATTTTTGAATATTTTTATAAAATGGATTTCTCATTTATTTTATAAATTTTATAAATCTAAACTCAAAAATGCTTTTTATGAATCATAGTGCATAGTATGACATCCAATTCCTTAGAAATTTATATTTAGGATTTAGTGGACCTATTCTATATTGGTCTAAATATCTTGTCTAAGAAAAAAGTTTTTTATTTTCTATTGATTTTTTTCCTAAGGATCTTCTCTTTTCTTTTATGTAGAAAATAATAAAACTTTTTTCTTGTTATTGTGACAAGCAAACCGATGGGGAAAATAAAAATCCCCATCCGAAAATGAGAAAATATATTATAAAGGGGAGTACTATTTTGAGATTCAGATTATTTTATCCGACGTTTGCTTATTTATTTGTCGTACAAAAAAAATTTTGAATTTCCCGTTGAAAGAGACTTCGCTAATGAAAAAGCTTTCAAGACTACCCAATATGCCTTTTTTTTCCAAATATTTTTATGAATCTTTTTTTTTGATATAGAAGTACGTTTTTTGGGAACTGCCATGAAAATTTTAAAGAGTTCTTCATTTCTATCGTTTGATGTGAAAGACATCTATTATTCAAACAATTCCATTTTTTCTTTCCGATTAAGGTAACAACTTCTCTCCCGTAGGGGGTCTGAGTTTGCTATAAAATTGATCAACCCCAAAAAAAGCAAGTACACATAATTTGAATTTTAAAATTTGAATGAAACTAGTAGTTAATCAAAAAGGATATATGATTTTATAAAATGAATTTTAGTAATTTCCTTTTTCTTTGAAATTTATTTCTTTTTTATATTATGAAAATAAAAATTTCGAATATCATATTCTTTCATACAACGAAAGATGTCCTCTAGTTCAATAAAAGACAATCGCAGAGTTACCCAATGAATTTTATCAATAAACAAACAAAAAAAGTTTTACGGTCGGCCATCTTATTATTACTATTCTATTATATTAGTCATATCAAAATAAAGTAATATATTAAGTGGTCCATTTTGGTTTCATTTTTTTTCTTTACTCTATAGATAGAAATTAATAGATATAAATTATCGTAATACGTAATATTAACTGAAATTTTTTTTGTATCTTCCTAAAAATCTTACTTAAATATATTAATAAAAAATTTGTAATTGTAACTTGGTTATACTCATATCATTTGACCAATTTGAACTTCTTGATTTGAATAGGTGAAGTGTTGAAAAAAAAAGATTGAGAAAAATTAAGAATCAAAAATTTTATTTTTATTTTCCATATCTTGATTTTTTATTGAACCTAAAAAAGTGATAAGAGCTGGTGAATCAGAAACAATTAATTAAGAATAAAACAAGAATAAAAAGGTCTTTTTATTATGGAATATACATATCAATATTCATGGATTATACCTTTCATTCCGCTACCAGTTCCTATATTAATAGGAGTGGGACTTCTCCTTTTTCCAACGGCAACAAAAAATCTTCGTCGTATGTGGGCGTTTCCTAGTATTTTACTGTTAAGCATAGTTATGATTCTTTCAGTCTATCTATCTATTCAACAAATAAATAGAAGTTCTATCTATCAATATGTGGGCTCTTGGACCATTAATAATGATTTTTCTTTAGAATTCGGTTATTTAATTGATCCACTTACTTCTATTATGTTAATATTAATTACTACTGTTGGAATTTTGGTTCTTTTTTATAGTGATAATTATATGTCTCATGATCAAGGATATTTGAGATTTTTTGCTTATTTGAGTTTTTTCAATACTTCAATGTTGGGATTAGTTACTAGTTCAAATTTGATACAAATTTATATTTTTTGGGAATTAGTCGGGGTGTGCTCTTACCTATTAATAGGTTTTTGGTTCACGCGACCTATTGCGGCAACTGCTTGTCAAAAAGCATTTGTAACTAATCGTGTAGGGGATTTTGGTTTATTATTAGGAATTTTGGGTCTTTATTGGGTAACGGGTAGTTTTGAATTTCGGATTTGTTCGAAATATCCAATAACCTAATTTATAATAATGAAGTTAATTTTTTATTTATTACTTTGTGCTCCTTTCTTTTATTTGCTGGTGCAGTTGCTAAATCGGCACAATTTCCTCTTCATGTATGGTTACCAGATGCCATGGAAGGCCCTACTCCTATTTCGGCTCTTATCCACGCTGCTACTATGGTAGCGGCAGGAATTTTTCTTGTCGCTCGGCTTCTTCCTCTTTTTATAATTATACCTTATATAATGGGTTTCATATCTTTGACAGGTATAATAACAGTATTATTAGGAGCTACTTTAGCTCTGGCTCAAAAAGATATTAAAAGAAGTCTAGCTTATTCTACAATGTCTCAACTAGGTTATATGATGTTAGCTCTAGGTATGGGTTCTTATCGAGCCGCTTTATTTCATTTAATTACTCATGCTTATTCCAAAGCCTTGTTGTTTTTAGGATCTGGCTCTATTATTCATTCCATGGAATCCATTGT
>JASJPY010000200.1:15000-32500 GCA_030064435.1 Trapa incisa
AGTGCTTTTCTTGCGTATTCTTGAGAAACCAGCGTTTATATATAGATGTAGGGGGATCCGTTTGGGAAGTAATTAGCCCCTTTGACATCTCTTCATCTGCAAAGAATTCTTGATGTGAAAACACAGAGACAGGGGGCTGATCTTTGAATAGGAAAAAGAGTGGATCTGCAGGGTCCCAAATGAATTGGCTTATTCGAAAAAAGCCTTGTTCTTTGGAAGATCTATCTCGTGTCTGGTACTGCATGGTTCCACTCTGGAAGAACTCCGAATCATTCTCTTGAAGCTCATCCTTTTCATCATAAATGATCCGCTTGCCTCGAAATGACCTGGCCCAATAGGGAAATCCCAATTCATTGGGTCTTTCGATACAATCAAATAGAAAGCCCCAAGGGCGCCATATTCTAGGAGCCCAAACTATGTGATTGAATAAGTCCTCCTCTATCTGTTGTGGGTCGAGGACTCCTTCCCCTTCTTCAAACCCCGATTCATATTTTTCATAGAGAAATCTCTGATCAACGATAGAACAAGATCCATTTTGCATCATATCTAAGGGATTCCTTTGTTTGGGCCGAAGAAGCAATGTTACTCGATCATTATCAAACCGACTGCAATCTTTTTCTGTCCGCGAGGATCCCACCAGAGCGCCTTCTACTTCTAATAGGCCATGAACTAGATCCGAATCATTCTCAATGAGTCCATAAGAAGTGATCCCATTTTGATCACCGGGTACGGGTAGAGACCAAAGGTCTTGAGCGATCGATCCGGCAGAACAACTCAAAAGATAAAGAAGTCTCGTTAATTTCTTCATGCTCGTTCCAAGTTCGAAGTACCATTTGTACAAATAAGAATCCCCTTCATTACATGATTTCTTCTTCATATAGATAGAGATAGGATCTATGGGACAATTACTTAGAAGTACATTTTGTGCAACAGCCCTTCCTATCTGATAGAAAAGGATTCCATGATCCTGAACCGATCTTACCTGGGATCGCAAATCCCAAGTTTGTCTATGAAGAGCAGATCTAATTGTATTAGTGTCTAGAATTGATTTCTTCTGTGTAATACTAATCGATAGGGCCTCATTGGTAAGTGCTACAAGATCTCGTACATTGGAACCCATGGTTATGGACCCGAATCCATTAGTATGGAACATTTTCTTTTCCAAGTGAAATCCCCTAGTATATGAAAGGGTGAAAAAGTGCTTTCGTTGTTGTGGAATAAGAAGCCTTCGTATCTTAATGCATGTATTTAATTTATTCGGCGCTATTAGAGCGGGATCCACTTTTTTGGGAATATGAGTCGAAGCAATAACAAGAATATTTTGAGTGGAACATCTTTCACAATCCCTGGAGAGATAGTTCACTAATAGACCGAGGGATAAGTAATTCGACTCATTCACATCCAGATCATGAATGTTTGGAATCCATATTATGCAAGGAGACATTGCTTTTGCTAATTCGAATTGAAGGGTGATATAAAATCGGTCTATTTCCGTCATCATATCCATAGTTAGCGCATTCATCATAGTTAGAAGCTCCAGCTCCGTATCCTCAATATCGTCACTATCCTCAATATCGTCACTATCCTCAATAAGAAAACCTTTAGGCTTATTATCCAGGAACTTGTTCAGAAATACTGTAATGAAAGGAAGATAGGAGTTTGTCGCTAGGTATTTGACCAAATAGGATCGTCCTGTTCCTATAGAACCTATCACTCAAATACCCCTAGAGGGGGATAGGGCTAAGCGGAGCGAAAAGGGTTTTCCTTGAGATGTGAAATGAAAACTATTAGCCCCACATGAGGTTTGTGAATAAGTGATTGTCTGATAATGAGCAAGGAATATCCGTCTTTCTGCTAAACTGGATGTATTGAACTCATAATTCATTAGATACTTTTTTTGAATGTCAACTAAGTATCGTAAGTAAATTGCTCCCGGTTGTTCAATCATTTGATAACCAGAGTCATTCTTTGATAAATGATCACTATGAGTCAAACTCAATAGAATTTGATCAATCCTTTTTTCTGTCGTTAAGGTGGAAAACTGAACCAAGAATTCTCTTTCTTTATCATCAATCGAATCACTGTTCGCGACCCAGGATTCTATTTTATCATCAATCCAATCACCGTTCACATTTTTTCTTTTTCTTATCAATGAATAGATCTCTTTACTTGTATGACTTAGATGTCTCGTATTTTTCGAAAAAGTGATTCGATGGATGGGATTTGGTATGATACTGATGAGATCGATGATATCGATGAGATTTGGATTCAAATATTTCTTCTTAGAGCGTATTGATTTGACCCCATAAGCGGGACCACCACCCCATAGCATGTTGCCGCCAGAAGCAGAACTCCGTATTTCTTCTAGAGAATCTCCTCATTTTTCCAGAGCAACTAGAAAGAGATTCTTTAACCAGAAAGAATTCAGTTCAGATGTAGGGTACCTATCCAGAAGTTTTCGCAACTCCATCATGTATGATGGAATCATCAAAGATTTGACCTTTTCGAACTCTGTCTGTAACTCACTATAGGCTCGGGAAACAAAGAAAAGATGTGTACGAACGCGATATCCAGCAACAAGAAGAAGGAAAAGGATTGAATAGAGGAAGTCCCGAACATTTGGCGATCCCAGATGTGTCGATATCAACGGTGACTCCTTATTTTTATGTCGACGAATTCTTTCTTCGGACAGAAGAATATTATGTAAACACTTACTCGAAATCTCACTTATCAGATTCCTTTGTGGAAGACGCAATTTTTTCTGAAGAATTCGCCATGATATATCTGATCCATGCATAATATCATGAAAAATGGATACAAATTTTTGACTGCTACTTAGTATTGGCAATAGGTCTGAAAAAGTATCTCAAAATATCAAATTGAGATATTTGTACCCTGTCGAGGTAAGGAACCATGGCATATATGTTTGGAATAGATTCCATTTTGAGAGAGTTGAAAAAGCACTATCTCGTTGAAAGGTTCTATACATCTGTCCTTTCTCAACGCATTTCTTTAGACAAAGACTCTGTTTTTTCCTCTTTTCGGATGGTAAATATTTCTCAGAACATGGAGTGTGAATCAAACCCATGTTTGAATTGAAATTGAGATACTGATACAAGTTCTTCCCTTCTGAATCAGATAGATTCATATCTGAAAGAGGTTGACAATAAGTTCTTTCCAAATTGACTATTTGTCCCTCTGTTAGAGGTGTTCCAGAAATGTCTGCGATCAAGTAAATAGCTCTACGAACTAATGGATTGGATCGAATTGAAAAATGGAACGATTTGTACAAGTTATACCTTTCGTCACCACTTTGTGGAAAATCGTTAGGTATGAATATGTTAGATACCTGTGACTCGATTGGTGAAATAGTATCTCTCTCCAAAAAAGCATGTTTTTTTTTACCGCCGCACAAAGAAAATGAGTTGTTGCGAATGAACAAGATATTGAGGAATTGTCCATACGTAAAATCAGAATTATTGATACGGGCTCTTTCCACATAAAAGGGGAATCTTTTGTTACAATAGAAGCAGAAGTGATGTGGATTATTCAAGAATCGAAGTCGATTTGCTTTATAAAAAGAAGATATCAATGAACTTCTATGAAATGGTTTCACGGGATTCAACCAATTGTCTTGATCGTGGGATATCATTGAGAAATAGGAATCCGTGTTATCAAAAGATTTCCTGCGATTATTTCTAGTATGGAATAAGTCAATCATCCACTTTGGTATCTTATTGAACAAAAATGGTGATATTGTTCCTCTATTGATCAATAATTTCGATTTTTGGGAAGTATCATGATCATCCAATAATAATGGTTTCCATTTTCTCAAATGAACGATTTGAAGACCTATTGATTCTAACAACTGATTGCGGAGTTGATCATTCGAACCTTTCCATTCATAGACGTGGATCTCGAACCTATGAATGGGAGTATTCCCGAAACTCACAAAGAAAAAAGGAAGCGAGTTAGACAAAAAAAGAAGAAACTTGGACAAAAAGAGAAGCAACTTGGATAAAACGAAACGAAGTGACTTAGACAAATCTTTTTTGTCGATAACCTCAGACCAATCAATCGAATATTGATTAATACGTAATCGATTGAAGACTACTTGAAAACGGCTCTTCTGCTCAGAAACGAAAGGTTCATAATATTCCTGGAAATTCTTGCTCCCATTGGACCATTTGTATCTATATGCATTAGGATCCCGATTCACGGATCTCTCGGTTCGAGAAATCAAAATAAGAGGATCGAACCATTTCTTCTTCTTCTGACTCTTTTTCAAATTCGAAAAATGTTGGTTGATCGTATATTTCATTATAGTTCTATGATTCAGAGTCTCATTTCCTATTTGATCCCTTTGAATTCCATATTTGAAGTTGCGGTCAGATCTATTCATTAAAAAGAATCGATTCAATACATTTCTTATGTACCCATAGGTGCTATATTGGACTTGAATCTGATTTAGGATCCATCTATATTGATTGACTGCCTCCACTATGGTGTTGCTAGCAAATATCACTATTTTTGGTTTTGGATCTTCCAAATCATTCCCGCAGGAGATCCGGACCCATTTCTTTCTGATCCTTCGATAAAAAGATTCATTCTCTTCATAAAAAACAGGAGGTAGAACCAATAAAGATTTCTTTTTCGATTCATCCCTGGAGTTGAATACCTCATTCAAGAATTGTTTTTGATCCAATACGTAAGAATCAATAGAAAAGGCAAATCCCTTATGATACACCAGATCCGGCTCGGTTATTGATAGAGTGAATCGATCTGCCATTTCTTGAAATCTCTCTTCTGATTCAAAATCGTGGTGTAACGTGTATCCCCCCCTGTTCCGGTCATGGAACAGATGAAATAAATCAAAAAATGTATTTTTGTTCAAGAATGAAATCTTATTGGAACTGTCCATATCCAGTTCATGCTTCGGAACCATATACCATCCCGGATCTGATGAAATAGGATGAATTAAGACGGTATTTTGTAAATACGTAATTATCTTGAATATATTAACTATTTCTTGATTTTCCGATCGCCTGGAAGGGGCAAAAGAAACATCTTGTTCGTTCTTCAACAATTTCTGGTCTATACTGGACCTCTCAGTAGGATTCGAACCCAGACGAAGTTCTGACCATCTGTCAGAAAAAAAAGAAAGAATGGATCTTGTAGGATTCCCAAGAAATTCTGCGATTTATTCCGGAAGCAGATGATTATTCATCTCCTTCTCACGTTCCGTGAATAGCCGGGACATTGAGGAATATCCAGAAAGGCATTTAGAGAATCGGTCTGATTCTATCTCTGTTCGTTCCGTTTGAAGAAAGGAAGGATCCCAAAGAATCGATCTTTCTTTTAGTTGTTGAATCTCTCTTTGATTGATCAATGTGTGATATTCCGAATCCTCATTACTAATGGAATCAAAATGATCGCTGGATTGATCAGAAGATCCTTTCAATTGGCTAAAATCCGTTACTTGAACAAAACTAGATCTTGTAGAATCATACTGAATATTTGACGATACATTCCGTACCTTGCTAAAAAATCGATCCTTGTTTACCAACCACACATTGTCTAACCAAATCCAATTCTCTCTCGATATGTTCCTCAATAAATCCGATTCGTGCGGATTCTTCTCCCAACTAACGAAGAGATCTTGGCGGAATTGCCACATATGAAATTGAGCACAATTTAGCAAAGAAATAGCCCACTTGTTTCTCGAGAAGAGATGGGAAATATATCAATATCATTTGATTGAATAGTTGACCCAGCTCCTTGTTGTTTGAAGAAACCCTCCACTTCAATTGGTATTTTTTCACGAAAAGCAAACATGAGATAACAAATCCAGTCTTTAACTAAGATTTCGAATAGCTGTCGCGAATGAAAGTCAATTATGTTTCGCCTCTTACTCGGAGAAAGACGATCACAAAATTCCCAATCATGGTCCTTGCAGATTGGATCATCCATATCCATATAATATACAAAAGGAAACCCCAGATATTTGATATCTTTCTCTTTGAATGAGATCTCAATTCCAGCGAGGGTTTCATTAGATATCTTACAACTAGAATCCCCCTTTTTTCCGATCCAGTTACTCCACCACCGCGAACCCCAGTTAGATTCAGGCATGATACACTTTTTCGTTATTGGGAGAACCCAAGTACTCTCTTTCGGATCCAGGAAAGAGCTCTCAGAGATCTTTTTTCCTTTTGGAAGATAGAGGAGCGAAACAATCAACCTATTGATATTGGAAGACCAAAAAGATTCTTCCAATGTATCATTTCTGGGTCCAATGGAATTCATAGGTATAGTTTGAAGCCCTGTCAAATAGAGATTTTTCCTTTCGACCATATTTCGATTATTAATACGATATGTAAGGACCACTACTACAAATAGTAGTACACCTTTGATCGTCAAATATCGATTGCTTCTTGAACCCTGTGAAAGTAGGATACTCCACATTCGGGGGTCCAAGAGTTTTATAAAACGTTCTTGGTGGAAATAAATGGGAATGCGAGATCCCACTGAATGGAATTGGGTCCATGAATCTAAGAAATAGTGAGAATTCTTGATCTCTCTCAATATCTCTCTCAATTCGAAAATCCAGGATGGAAATGGATGTCCTTGCATTGATTTCTCCTAAATTTCATTTCTCCTAAATTTCATTGATTTATCCTAAACATTTCATTTCAATGGTTATTCACCATGTACGAGGATCCCCGCTAAGCATCCATGGCTGAATGGAAAAAGCACCCAACTCATAATTGGCGATTGTGTAGGTTCAATTCCTACTGGATGCACGCCAATGGGACCCTCCAGTCTATTGGAATTGGCTCTGTATCAATGGAATCTCATCATCCATACATAACGAATTGGTGTGGTATATTCATATCATAACATATGAACAGTCAAAAATAGCAGTCTGATTGAGACTAGAACTCATAGGGAAGAAAATCGATTTATGGATGGAATCAAATATGCAGTATTTACAGACAAAAGTCTTCGGTTATTGGTGAAAAATCAATATACTTCTAATGTCGAATCAGGATCAACTAGGACTGAAATAAAGCATTGGGTCGAACTCTTCTTTGGTGTCAAGGTAAAAGCTATGAATAGTCATCGACTCCCGGGAAGGAGTAGAAGAATGGGACCTATGATGGGACATACAATGCATTACAGACGTATGATCATTACGCTTCAACCGGGTTATTTTATTCCACCTCTTAGAAAGAAAAGAACTGAAATCAAAATACTTAATAGCATGACGATACATTTATACAAAACTTCTACCCCAAGCACACGCAATGGAGCCGTAGACAGTCAAGTCAAATCCAATACACGAAATAATTTGATCTATGGACAGCATCGTTGTAGTAAAGGTCGTAATGCCAGAGGAATCATTACCGCAGGGCATAGAGGGGGAGGTCATAAGCGTCTATACCGTGAAATCGATTTTCGACGGAATGAAAAAGACATATATGGTTGAATCGTAAGCATAGAATACGACCCTAATCGAAATGCATACATTTGTCTCATACACTATGGGGATGGTGAGAAGAGATATATTTGACATCCCAGAGGGGCTAACATTGGAGATACCATTGTTTCTGGTACAGAAGTTCCTATCAAAATGGGAAATGCCCTACCTTTGACCGATATGCCCTTAGGCACGGCCATACATAACATAGAAATCACACTTGGAAAGGGTGGACAATTAGCTAGAGCAGCGGGTGCTGTAGCGAAACTGATTGCAAAAGAGGGGAAGTCGGCCACATTCAAATTACCTTCTGGGGAGGTCCGTTTGATATCCAAAAACTGCTCAGCAACAGTCGGACAAGTGGGGAATGTTGGGGTGAACCAGAAAAGTTTGGGTAGAGCCGGATCAAAATGTTGGCTAGGTAAGCGTCCTGTAGTAAGAGGAGTAGTTATGAACCCTGTAGATCATCCCCATGGGGGTGGTGAAGGAAGGGCCCCAATTGGTAGAAAAAAACCCGCAACCCCTTGGGGTTATCCTGCACTTGGAAGAAGAAGTAGAAAAAGGAATAAATATAGTGAGAATTTGATTCTTCGCCGCCGTAGTAAATAGGAGAGAAAATCGAATTTCTTTCTTTGTCTTTACAAAAAAAGAAAAAATAGGAGTAATTAACTTGTGGCACGGTCACTAAAATCAAATCCTTTTGTAGCGAATTCTTTATTCAAAAAAATTGAGAAACTTAATACAAAAGCAGAAAAAGAAATAATAATAACGTGGTCTCGGGCATCTACCATTATACCCACAATGATCGGCCATACTATCGCTATCCATAATGGAAGAGAGCATTTGCCTATTTATATAACGGATCGCATGGTAGGCCAACAATTGGGAGAATTTTCACCTACTATCAATTTCCGCGGACATGCGAAAAATGATACTAGATCTCGTCGTTCAAAAATGAATATAGATGATTATTGCTCATTAGTAAGAGGTGAACCTTATGAGAAAGCGGAAACCATATGTAGAAGTATATGCTTTAGGTCAACAGATACCCATGTCTGCTGACAAAGCACGAAGGGTTATTGATCAGATTCGTGGACGTTCCTACGAAGAAACACTTATGATACTAGAACTTATGCCTTATCGAGCGTGTTATCCCATTTTGAAATTGGTTTATTCTGCAGCAGCAAATGCCAGCCACAATATGGGTTTCAATCAAGCAAGTTTAGTTATTAGTAAAGCAGAAGTCAACGAGGGTACTACTTTGAAAAAATGAAAACCTCGAGCTCGAGGACGGAGTTATCCAATAAGAAGACGCACTTGTCATATAAGAATTGTATTGCAAGATACGTCTGTATATGAATATGAAGGAAAATTCTTCTGCTTAAAAAAAGGTGAATGTAAAAATAAGTACAAAGATATGACATATCATCATATGTATAATAGTGGGGGATTATGGGACAAAAAAGAAATCCACTTGGTTTCCGACTTGGTACGACTCAAAGTCATCATTCTATTTGGTTTGCACAACCAAAAACTTATTCCGAAGGTCTACAAGAAGATCAAAAAATACGAGATTGTATCAAAAATGTTATACAAAAAAATATGAAAATACCCTCTGGTGTCGAGGGAATTGCACGCATAGAGATTCAAAAAAGAATTGATCTAATTCAAGTCATAATCTATATGGGATTCCCAAAGTTATTAATAGAAGGCAGGTCGCGAAGAATTGAAGAATTACAGATGGCTATACAAAAAGAACTAAATTATGTCAACCGAAAAGTCAACATTACTATTAGAAGAATTACAAACCCTTATGGGGACCCTAATATTCTTGCAGAATTGTTAGCTGGACAATTAAAGAATAGAGTTTCATTTCGCAAAGCAATGAAAAAGGCTATTGAATTAACCGAGCAGGCGGATACAAAAGGAATTCCAGTACAAATTGCGGGGCGTATCGACGGAAAAGAAATTGCACGTGTCGAATGGGTCCGAGAAGGTAGGGTTCCGCTACAAACCATTCGAGCTAAAATGGATTATTGTTGCTATACAGTCCGAACTATCTATGGGGTATTGGGCATCCAAATTTGGATATTTTAAGAAGAGGAATAAGAATACTTTACCTGTCTTTACACTATATTCATTGAAAAATAGAATAAAAAATAAGAAACTCTTTCCTTTCATTCTTTTTCTCTTAAAGATCAAATCAAAAAGAAAATGAGCAATTCTCAATTCTATAGGGTTGAATCCAAATTGGATTGATCAGTTTATTTAATTGCTATGCTTAGTGTGTGACTCGTTGATTTATTTTAGAAAGGATAGGATTCAAAAAGAAAATGGACCTACCCATACTATGAACTAATAATTATAGAACTAATAATCAACTCATTACTTCACATTATCTGGATACAAAAAACCAGTCAAGATATGATATATTGGCCATATCATTGTAGCAACTGAATTTTTTTTTTTTGCATAAAATAAAAAACAAAAGAAAAACCAATCTGCTTTTGATAGAAAAGTATGCAGATAAATGGAAGAGGGAGAGAAAGAAAGAAAAAGAATATCAATGATATATCAACCATTCCAATATATGTAAGGTTTATGAGTCATCTCAGAAAAGGCAGTGTTAGAGCGCATCAATACTGATTCACCCATAACTAGATAAAACTGTTCATAAAAAAATCCAGAGCCTCGAGCCAATAAAGACTGAGAAGATTGACTCAAGAACAAATTGAATGAGAGCTCCATTGTAGAATTCAAACCTAACCATTAATTGAGAAGTGATGGGAACGACGGAACCTATGAATACAGAGGATTCTATTGAAAAACGAACTCTACTAATTCATTGGGTGGGATGGCGGAACGAACCGAGACCAATTCATTTATTCCGAGAAATGTTGAGCTAACCCTAGAACGGAAAGAAATATAAATATTGAATTAGAGTCAATATTCGCCTGCGAAGGTTTTTATTAGATTAGTTAATCTTGTTTGATCCAATATGATAAAAGACAAAAAAAAAAGACATTATGTATATTAATAAAAAGAAAAAAGAAATTATCTAGAAATAAACTCAAATACATGTTTAATAAACTCAAATACATGTTTTAAGTAGATATCCAAACAAGATATAGAAATTTCTAATAGATTAGATGAAATCTCAAAAAAGAAAAAAGAATCCAAAATTCAGTATATTTTCATTTCATTTGAATCCTATAATTCGCGAGGAGCCGGATGAGAAGAAACTCTCATGTCCGGTTTTGTAGTAGAGATGGAATTGAAAAAGAAGCATCAACTAGAACCCCAAAAGAACCAGATTTCGTAAACAACATAGAGGAAGAATGAAAGGGATATCTTATCGAGGCAATCGTATTTCTTTCGGTAAATATGCTCTTCAGGCACTTGAACCGGCTTGGATCACATCTAGACAAATAGAAGCGGGGCGACGAGCAATGACACGAAATGTGCGGCGTGGTGGAAAAATATGGGTACGTATATTTCCAGACAAACCCGTTACAGTAAGACCTACAGAAACACGTATGGGTTCGGGTAAAGGATCTCCCGAATATTGGGTAGCTGTCGTTAAACCAGGTAGAATACTTTATGAAATGGGTGGAGTAGCAGAAAATATAGCCAGAAAGGCTATTGAAATAGCGGCCTCAAAGATGCCTATACGAACTCAATTCATTATTTCAGGATAAATAGGGACGTCAAACCAAAGAAAAAAGTCTTGGGATAAATAAATTGCGGGTTTCTTTTTCTTTTTGACAAACAATATTTCTTTTTTTTCCTTCACTCTTTGCATTGAAAGAACAGATTCTAAAATGATATGATTCAACCTCAAACCCATTTGAATGTAGCCGATAACAGCGGGGCTCGAGAATTAATGTGTATTCGAATCATCGGAGCTAGTAATCGCCGATATGCTCATATTGGTGACATTATTGTTGCTGTAATCAAGGAAGCATTACCAAACACACCGCTAGAAAGATCAGAAGTGATCAGAGCTGTAATTGTACGCACTTGTAAAGAACTAAAACGTGACAACGGTATGATAATACGATATGATGACAATGCTGCAGTTGTTATTGATCAAGAAGGAAATCCAAAAGGAACTCGAGTTTTTGGTGCGATTGCCCGAGAGTTGAGACAATTAAGTTTGACTAAAATAGTCTCGTTAGCTCCTGAGGTATTAAAAGATAATAGTTCTATTATACATAGTTCTATTATACATAGTATTTGTATGAAGTATTTGTATGAAATTAGATTGTATCTCACGCATATACCTTCTATTTATTTAACACTTATATTTATTTAACATAATTCAAATTAAAGAATTTTGAAATACTATGTTAAATATTGAACAATATTAAATAGTCAAATGGAAATAAAAACATGTTGATTATATCAAAAATGGAAGGAAAGAATAATTTGAGTTCATCATGGGTAGGGACACTATTGCTAACATAATAACTTCTATACGAAATACCGACATGAATAGAAAAGGGACAGTTCGAATAGAATCTACTAAAATCACCGAAAACATTGTGAAAATACTTTTACAAGAAGGTTTTATTGAAAATGTGAGAAAACATCAGGAAAACAACAATTATTTCCTTGTTTTCACTCTACGACATAGAAGGAATAGGAAAGGACCATCTAGAACTATTTGAAATTGAAAACGGATTAGTAGACCTGGCCTACGAATTGATTCTAACTATCAACGAATTCCTAGGATTCTAGGTGGAATGGGGATTGTAATTCTTTCTACTTCTCGAGGTATAATGACAGATCGAGAGGCTCGACTACAAGGAATCGGCGGGGAAATTTTGTGTTATATATGGTAATCCTTATTATATCCAAATTGTATTCGGAATTTCCTATTTGTCAACAAAAAGGGAAGGAGTAGTTGATATCAACATCCGTTTTGACTTCTAGGGGTTTTACCTAGAATGCTAAAATGAAAAAAGAAAATTATTGTTGAAGCTTAAATAAATCACTCTACCTAATGGTATGTTCAGATTTCATTTAGATAATGAGGATTTCTGTTATGTTTCAGGAAGTATCTCACGGGGTTTGAGTTTGATACGTATAATAGCAATCAAGGTTGAAGTAAGTGTTTATGTTATGCTTCAATCAAAAAACATATAGTTTTTAGACTCCACCACAACAAGGATTCAAAAGATTAGGTGGTTTTTTGAACTTCAACATACCCCCGTGGAGCTAGAATTCGAGGTTTACCATTTCAAGAAACGTATTTTCTTCCAATCCAAAAGTATATTCGGAATTAAGTAAGTTAAGGAACAACAACTATGAAAATAAGGGCCTCCGTTCGTCAAATTTGTGAAAAATGTCGACTGATCCGTAGGAGGGGGCGAATTCTAGTAATTTGTTCCAACCCGAGACATAAACAAAGACAGGGCTAATCTTGTTAAAATGGACTCTCTAACATAAAGGATCCGATCCAATGAAAAAATATCAAATGTCCTTTAACATGAAATGGATATATCCATATATCTCCGAATTCGATGAGAAAGTATGGCAAAATCTCTAGCAAGAACGGGTTCACGTAGGAATGGGCGTAGTGGTTCACGTAAAAATGCACGTAGAATACCAAAGGGAATTATTCATGTTCAAGCAAGTTTCAACAACACCATTGTGACTGTTACAGATGTACGGGGTCGGGTAATTTCTTGGTCCTCCGCCGGTACTTGTGGATTCAAGGGTACAAGAAGAGGTACGCCATTTGCTGCTCAAACCGCAGCAGGAAATGCTATTCGGGCAGTAGTAGATCAAGGTATGCAACGAGCAGAAGTCATGATAAAAGGTCCGGGTCTGGGACGAGATGCTGCATTACGAGCTATTCGTAGAAGCGGTATACTATTCAATTTCATACGTGATGTAACCCCTATGCCACATAATGGCTGTAGGCCCCCTAAAAAAAGACGTGTGTAGAAAAAAAATGAAAGAATCAAGAGAAATAAATGATTCAATGATCTGATCAAATCATATAAATATGGTTCGAGAGGAAGTTACAGTATCTACTCGGACACTACAGTGGAAGTGTGTTGAATCAAGAGTAGACAGTAAGCGTCTTTATTATGGACGCTTTATTCTGTCTCCACTTATGAAAGGACAAGCCGATACAATAGGCATTGCGATGCGAAGAGCCTTGCTTGGGGAAATAGAAGGAACGTGTATCACTCGTGCAAAATTTGAAAAAATACCACATGAATATTCTACGATAGTAGGTATTCCAGAATCAGTACATGAAATTTGAATGAATTTGAAAGAAATTGTATTGAAAAGTAATCTGTATGGAACTTGCAAGGCGTCTATTTTTGTCAAAGGTCCTGGCTGTGTAACTGCTCAAGACATAATCTTACCGCCTTCTGTGGAAATCATTGATAAGACACAGCATATAGCTAGACTAATGGAACCAATTAATTTGTGTATTGAATTTCAAATTGAGAGGAATCGAGGATATCATATAAAAACACCAAATAACTTTCAAGACGGAAGTTATCCTATAGATGCTGTATTCATGCCTGTTCGAAATGCGAATCATAGTATTCATTCTTATGGGAATGGAAATGAAAAACAAGAGATACTTTTTCTCGAAATATGGACAAATGGAAGTTTCACTCCTAAAGAAGCACTTCACGAAGCCTCCCGGAATGGAATTGATTTACTGATTCCTTTTCTGCATGCGGAAGAAGAAAACTTATATTTAGAGAGCAATCAGTACAAGGTTACTTTACCCCTTTTCACTTTTCATGAAGAATTGGCTAAGTTAAGAAAAACGAAAAAAGAAATAGCATTGAAATATATTTTTATTGACCAATTAGAATTGCCTCCCAGGATCTAGAATTGCCTCAAAAAGTCCAACATACATACATTATTTGACCTTTTGAATAAGAGTCAAGAAGACCTTATGAAAATGAAACATTTTCGTAGAGAAGATGTAAAAAAAATATTGGGCATTCTAGAAATAGAAAAGGCATTTCACAACCGATTTACCGAACAAAAAATACAATAAATTAGAAATGCATTTATTTCATCTTTTTCTTTAGTTAAAAAAAAAAGAATGAAAGGGGCTTTGAATCTTTAGCATAATCTATATCTTCGGAAAAAATGAAGAATTGAATAGAATAGATGTATCTAGGGAAAATGAACTTTAAAGCGACTATTCCCTAGATACAGAAGTCGTGATATTTCATTTCCCAATTGATTTCCATTTTAAAAAGACCTAAGGTTAGGGATTTCTCAATAGGTAATGTTGCTCCAATACCCAACCAAAGGGCCACTACGGTACCAATCAAAAAGACAGTTGTCGCTACTGGACGACGAAATGGATTTTGAAATTTATTAACATTTTCCAAAAAAGGTACTGTTAATAATCCCGCGGGTACTGAAACCATTAAAAGAACACCCAATAACTTATTGGGTACTGTACGAAGTATTTGAAATACGGGAAAGACATACCATTCAGGTAATATAACCAAAGGAGTTGCAAATGGGTCCGCGGGTTCGCCAATCATTGATGGTTCTAGAATCGCTAAGCCTACGTTACACGCAATAGTACCTAGAATGACTACCGGAAAAATATATAAAAGATCATTGGGCCATGCGGGTTCTCCGTAATAATGTTGACCCATCCCTTTAGCCAATTTAGCTCTTAATACAGGATCATTCAAGTCAGGTTTTTTTGTTATTGGGATAGGTGAATTCTTATAGATCCATCCCCCGAAAGAACCGGACATGAGAATTTTTCATCATCCGGCTCGAGCAAGAATCAAACGAACCAAATGGATATAGATCCATATCAAATAAATCTATATAGTCAAAATCAATTGTATAGTATCTACGCATATATGACGGATCCATGTAAGAAAAAATGGACAGATTCGAATTTTCGCGGTTGCAAACTATCCATTGCAAAGAATTTAGTTCTTACAAGTAAATGCTCAATACCCAAGTAAGCTTACAAAAGTTCATCATAATCAAGTGCTTTTTGGGTTGTCTCAGACCTTGCAATTTGACTTTCTCCCCAAAATACCTTGAAACTTTTTCCATTCCATTACATACAAAGGATTTACTTGTTACTAATAAAGTCTAGCCTCTTCTTTTCTTTAGACCCCTTGTTTCACTCCGATAGTATCAACAATCCGGTCAATGCAGAGGAAATGGCTGCATTTCTATACTATTAAGTAAGTCAAATAGCTAAAACAAAACCTGTTATAGGCCACATCACTTATTCTACTGGATCTTACGGAGCCTGCTTATAATCGAATATGGTCTTAGATCATAGAAAAGATTCTCTTCAAACAAACCGGCCTCTCCTCTGTATGGGGCTCATAAGGGGTGGTTGGAACAAAGACACATTTGGTTGTGAATTCCAATGTGGCAGATAAGGGCATCCATCTGCACGGCTCAATCAATAGTTCAAGTCACACACTCCCATAATCCACTTTCTCTTCGGAGAATTCACTTCAACTAGAACTCTTCGTATCAAATATAGATATAGAAGACTGTATAGTTGAAGGTAAATATCCAAATACATGTCTTATTATTTTCAATAATCCATATCTGTAGCAATGAAATGCTATTCTTCCTCCTCAAGTGATAAATGATTGATTACAAATATCTACGATCTACATTCTCTATAAAGGACCAGAAATACCTTGCTTACGTATCATTAGGAAATGCATTAACATAAATACGGCAGTAAGAAGGGGTAATACAAAAGTGTGTAAACTATAAAAACGAGTCAAAGTGGATTGTCCCACACTAGCACTTCCGCGTAATAACTCTACCAAAGGGGATCCTATTACAGGAATAGCTTCTGGCACGCCTGTCACAATTTTGACTGCCCAATAACCAATTTGGTCCCAAGGTAAGGAATAACCAGTTACACCAAAGGATGCGGTCAATACGCCTAGAACCACACCTGTAACCCAAGTGAATTCGCGAGGTTTTTTAAAACCACCGGTGAGATACACACGAAATACGTGCTAGATCATCATTAGGACCATCATACTTGCGGACCATCGATGAACTGATCGAATTAACCAACCAAAATTTGCTTCAGTCATTATGTATTGAACAGAAGCAAAAGCCTCAGTAACGGTTGGACGGTAGTCAAAAGTCATAGCAAACCCCGTAGCTACTTGTACTAAAAAACAAGTAAGCTACATTCCTCCTAGACAAGAAAATATATTGACATGGGGAGGAACATATTGACTAGTTATATCATCTGCAATCGCCTGAATCTCTAGACGTTCTTCGAACCAATCATATACTTTATTGAGATAGGTAACCAAATAGTAATCCCCCTCCGAGAACCGTATCTGAGAATTTCATCTCGTACGGCTCAAACAAAAACCCAAAATATTGCTTTCTTTGGTTGCTTGCAAGGGATATGATATTTAATAGAAAAATGGAAACTTCGCAATCACCCCTCTATCACTTCTCTAAAAATACGAAGAAGTCCAAATTTGAAAGTTCTTATTTGTAGTTATAATGCCAAAAAATCAAGTCGGCTCAGTTGATTGTTACAGGCCTCTTGAATCTTCTCTTTACCTACTTCTTTTTCTTTAATTTGCTTTTTTTTATGTTTGCTTTTGCTAGTGTTTTCTTTATTATTGATAGGAATTCTCGTGCTTATCTTAATTGTTGGTTTAGTTTATGCATGGCGAAAGGGAGCATTAGAATGGTATTAGTTCCTGAATCTGAAGACAATAAAAAAGTCAAAAAGAAAAAGAAAATAACATTGAAACAGTTATTCATTCCATAGAATTTCCTTTACTTGCTCGAACAACCCCAAATTCAGTTATTTCAACTACAAAAAATGATCTTTCAAATTGGTCAAGGCTCTCAAGTTTATGGCCGCTGCTTTATGGTACCAGTTGTTGCTTCATTGAATTTGCTTCATTAATAGGCTCACGATTTGACTTTGATCGTTATGGACTGGTACCAAGATCGAGTCCTAGACAGGCGGACCTAATTTGAACAGCTGGTACA
>JASJPY010000200.1:35000-62500 GCA_030064435.1 Trapa incisa
CTTCCCTTGGTCTGGGAGGTAGGTTATGTAGGCTACAACTGTTCCTAGGTTGTATTCGATCACGAATGGCTAAAGAATCGATTAGTAGTAGTATGCCTGATATTGCCAGAAGACCTTTTCTTCTTTCTCTTTGAAATTGGAAGAGGTTCTTGATTCAAAATAAAAGTTTATTAGGCCTGGGCAATTCCTTGGAAAGATTTAGGTACATACCTCAGTCCAAGACGGACGCGGAGCTCTCACCTGGATAACAATCTCGCGTGGGTAAGAAGAAAGCGTCAAAGCTAGGCGCTTCATTCAAAAAGGCACAGAACGGTGCAAGAGTTCCTGGAGGCAGGGACAGCAGGAGGCGTAGGGTTAAGGATCCGGATACCACGACGGGATCCCGACAATATCCAATGTTCAAAATGAAGCTAGCGAGAAAGCGAGAAAACGGAAAGCGCGCTAGCGAGAAAGCGAGAAAGCAAGCGTAGGCGAGAATCGAAAGCCGTAGCAGCAAGCGAGAAAACGGAGCGCGCACTAGCGCGCTCTTTCGAGCCTCCGCTTGCTCTTTGGCGCGCTTCGCTTCCAGCGCCTCCGCTTGCTGGCTCTCAAGCCGTAGCAGCAAGCGAGAAAACGGAGAAAGCGCAGACGCGCGCTCTCCTTCGGACCCTCCGCTTGCTCTTTGGCGCGCTTCGGGTCCTTTCGGACCTCCGCTTGCTGGCTCGAAAGCCGGAGCAGCAAGCAATGCGGACTCTATACGCGCGCACTAGCGCGCTCTTTCGAGCCTCCGCTTGCTCTCTTGCTCGCGTAGGGTCGTTCCGGACCTCCGCTTGCTCTCTTGCTCGCGTAGGGTCGTTCCGGACCTCCGCTTGCTCTCTTGCTCGCGTAGGGTCGTTCCTCCCCAGCAAGCGTAGGGTCCGAAGGACGAAGCGCGCCAAAGAGCAAGCGTAGGCGCTGGAAGCGAAGCGCGCCAAAAGAGCAAGCGGAGGGTCCGAAGGAGAGCGCGCGTCTGCGCTCTACCTTTTCTCGAGAGCGTCTGCGCTCTCCGTTTTCTCGCTCCCCAGCAAGCGGAGGCGAGAAAGCCAGAGCGAGCAAGCAAGCGTAGGTGCTGAAAGCCTCCGCGCGCGTCTTGTTGTTTTCGTAGTTTGCTAGCGCGTGTAGGGTCTCCCCAGCAAGCGGAGGCGCTGGAAGCGAAGCGAGCCAGAGAGCAAGCGGAGGCTCGAAAGCCGGAGCAGCAAGCTAGGGCTCGAAAGCGTACGCTTGCTCTCCGGCAAGCTACGTGGAGGAAGGACCCTACGCGCGCACGAGAGCAAGCTCCGGCTCTAATAGAATAGAAAGCCTACGCAGCAAGCAATGCGGACTCTATACGCGCGCACTAGCGCGCTCTTTCGAGCCTCCGCTTGCTCTCTTGCTCGCGTAGGGTCGTTCCTCCCCTCCGCTTGCTCTCTTGCTCGCGTAGGGTCGTTCCGGACCTCCGCTTGCTCTCTTGCTCGCGTAGGGTCGTTCCGGACCTCCGCTTGCTCTCTTGCTCGCGTAGGGTCGTTCCTCCCCAGCAAGCGTAGGCGCTGGAAGCGAAGCGCGCCAAAGAGCAAGCGTAGGCGCTGGAAGCGAAGCGCGCCAAAGAGCAAGCGTAGGGTCCGAAGGACGAAGCGCGCCAAAGAGCAAGCGTAGGCGCTGGAAGCGAAGCGCGCCAAAGAGCAAGCTCCGGGGAGAAAGGACCCGAAGCGCGCCAAAGAGCAAGCGGAGGCTCGAAAGCCTCCGCGCGCTAGTGCGCGCTCCGTTTTCTCGCTGGCTCTCAAGCCTCCGCGCGCTAGTGCGCGCGTATAGAGTCCGCTTCGTTCGCGTCTGCGCTCTACGTTTTCTCGTTCGCGTCTCGTTTTGTTGCAAACTACGGCTTCTCAAACCACAAGTGCGCTCTCCGTTTTCTCGCTTGCTCCCCAGCAAGCGGAGGCTCGAAAGCCGGAGCGCGCTAGTGCGCGCTCCGTTTTCTCGCTTGCTCGCTCCGGCTTTCTATTCTATTCTCGCCGTAGCTTGCTTGCCCATAGAATGGATTTTTTGACCTCGTAGCACCATAGAGTAGACCCCTTTATGCTATACATAATCACTCGTGCACCCTCTCCAAGCTCGGCTGGCTCATCAATGGTTCGCAGGAGGAGTAGAGTGATTAGCGGGAATTGGTGCTCGTTCGCTTCCTGTCTGCCTGCCTGTTGATTCAGTACGTTCCTATCCCCTTAGGTAGCGGGGCTTCCTCACCTCTAATGGTTGGTATTGAGCAGCCAGGTGGGGGTTAGGATGGGATCTATCTTATTCCATCGTATATGACATGCGCGTTGACCCCCGGTCCACGAATGGAAATATGTTATGCTTGTTCCATGACGACTGACTCCCCTATAAAAGAATGAAAGAAGGATCAAAGCATCCCGAATGAGCTTTCTCGAACGGATAAAGAAAAGACATTTTTGAATAGTAAATCAGATCTAGTAATTCAAAGAAAGAGAGCAAGCGAGAAAACTACAAGCGCGCTAGCGAACGAGAAAAGGTAGTATGAGCGCACTTCTGAAGTGAAAAAGACCCTTCCTGAGCGCGCGGCGTTTATAAGAGCGCAGACGCGAACGAAGCGGACTCTATACGCGCGCACTAGCGCGCGGAGGCTTGAGAGCCAGCAAGCTCCGGTCCGAAAGGACCCGAAGCGCGCCAAAGAGCAAGCGGAGGCTCGAAAGAGCGCGCTAGTGCGCGCGTATAGAGTCCGCATTGCTTGCTGCTCTCCTTCGGACCCTACGCTTGCTCTTTTGGCGCGCTTCGGGTCCTTTCGGACCTCCGCTTGCTGCTCCGGCTTGAGAGCCAGCAAGCGGAGGCTCGAAAGCCGGAGCGCGCTAGTGCGCGCTCCGTTTTCTCGCTTGCTGCTCCGGCTTTCTCGCCTACGCTTGCCCGAGAGCAAGCCTACGGTCCTTCCTCCCCAGCAAGCGGAGGCGCTGGAAGCGAAGCGCGCCAAAGAGCAAGCTAGGGCTCGAAAGCCGGAGCGCGCTAGTGCGCGCGTATAGAGTCCGCATTGCTTGCTGCTCTCCTTCGGACCCTACGCTTGCTCTTTGGCGCGCTTCGGGTCCTTTCTCCACGTAGCTTGCCGGAGAGCAAGCGTACGCTTTCTCCCCGGAGCTTGCTCTCTGGCTCGCTTCGGGTCCTTTCGGACCTCCGCTTGCTGGGTAAGGGACACTCACTCGTGCAGCGGAGCCCTTGTTGCCCTTTCGCCTGAAGGCGCTGTGCAGCTAAACCTATTATCAGGGAAAAGAGAAGTTCCGGATCCCAGAGCTAAACCTACAAGCAGCTAAACGACTAAGAGCTAAAGAGCTAGGCTGTCCTGTTTTAGCCCATCAGGGCGACCCAAGCACTTTCTCAGGGAAGATAGAAGTCCCCGCCGCTTCGCGTTCCTGCTCTGCTCTGGAGCCTGCGAGGGGTTCCGGGGAGAGAACACGAGTGCAGCAGAGTTCTCCTTCCCGCCTTCAGGCGCCGGGCAGCTAAACCTATTCTCAGGCAACTCAGAGAAAAGCTAAGAGTCAAACCTAGACGCAGCTAAAGAGCCGAGAAGCAAGAGAGCTAACCCTGATTACGACAAGCAGCTACGAGAGAAGCCCCTGAGCTAAGAGTTAAGGCTGCCCCTAGGGAACACGCTGCAGTCTCCTTTTGTCGCCGTTCAGCTAAGGGAAGTTCTGAATTAAGACCTGTTTGAGTTCGGACTTTCGCTTCCAGCCCCTAACTACAAGGTGAAAAAAGGAAGCCTTCCTTTGAGCCGACGGGAGTGAGTGATCCTTCGGTAAGGAGCACGAACGGGATGGAAGGGATTTCTGAGCGGAGGAGTCAAATACGTGAGCAAGGATTGAAATGAAGGTTACAAGTGCATCCAGCAGGAATCGAACCTACTTGCCCTATTCTTATGGTTGGGAGCTTTAGCCATTCAGCCATGGATGGAAAGAGACTCAGCGAGTGAACTGGCTTTTCTTATTCCTTATCGAGCTTCTATTTCTTCCGTTAAAGAAGATTCGGGAAAAGAAAGAATAGGAAGACGTGTTTCCAGAACGAACAAGATAGCGGTTGAGAAGGGGGAGTTAGCAAAGTTAGACAAGATCGGAATGGGCATAGGAACATGTATTGATGTACTAGATCGGCTAATGCTACCAGCTTGATGCGATGTATTCCACCAGTTGACTGAAGACTTGATTATTGGTATATCGATCGGTCCAGCACGGATTGAAATAGAAGCCGGTTCGACAGGAAGCTTTTGAAAACACAGTGCACCCAGGTAAATAAGGAACGAGATGAATACTGAGGTTAAACGAGCGTCCCACACCCAAAAGGTGCCCCACATAGGTCTTCCCCGAAACCCCCCAGTAACTAAGGTAAACAACGTAAAAAAAGCACCTATTTCTATACCGGTTCCGGAAGAGCGAAGAAAAAGGGGATGTTTTGTTAATAGGAACAAGAAAGTCTTTATAGCCGTAGCGATATAAACAAGAATACTCATCCGAGCCGCAGGAACATGTACATACGGAATACGAGAATTTCCACCTTGTTGAAAATCTAGTGGTGCTACCCGAAGACTTAAATGAATAGCCATCGCTGTTAAGAACAACCGAGATCCAATGAGAATTTGCGCGTAGCTTCTGGTCTTTGACATCAAAAAAGAAGGTTGTAATAACGAAAAGGACATGTGAGAATTGAGTCCTTGCTAGTAGAACAAGAAAAACATGGATCTATATTCAATACGCAATCAAAGGATTTCCCCCAAGCAAGCGGAGGCGCTGGAAGCCGGAGCGAGCCAGAGAGCAAGCTAGGGGGTCCGAAAGGACCCGTAGCAGCAAGCGGAGGCGCTGGAAGCGAAGCGCGCCAAAAGAGCAAGCTAGGAGGTCCGAAAGGACCCGTAGCAGCAAGCGAACTCTTCGAGCCTACGCGCGCTAGCAAGAAAAGAATCGGCGCGCTCCGGCTTTCTATCGAAAGCCTACGCTTGCCAGAGAGCAAGCCTACGGTCCTTCCTCCCCGGAGCTTGCTCTTTGGCGCGCTTCGCTTCCAGCGCCTACGCTTGCTGGCTCGAAAGCCGGAGCAGCAAGCAATGCGGACTCTATACGCGCGCACTAGCGCGCTCCGGCTTTCGAGCCTCCGCTTGCTCTCTTGCTCGCGTAGGGTCGTTCCTCCCCTCCGCTTGCTCTCTTGCTCGCTCCGGGTCGTTCCGGACCTCCGCTTGCTCTCTTGCTCGCGTAGGGTCGTTCCGGACCTCCGCTTGCTCTCTTGCTCGCGTAGGGTCGTTCCTCCCCAGCAAGCTCCGGGGAGAAAGGACCCGAAGCGCGCCAAAGAGCAAGCGGAGGCTCGAAAGCCGGAGCGCGCTAGTGCGCGCGTAGTTTTCTCGCTGGCTCTCAAGCCTCCGCGCGCTAGTGCGCGCGTATAGAGTCCGCTTCGTTCGCGTCTGCGCTCTTATAAACGCCGCGCGCTCAGGAAGGGTCTTTTGAACTTCTGAAGTGCGCGCATACTACCTTTTCTCGCTGGCTCTCACGCCTACGCGCGCGTCGTCTTTTGTCGCTAGCGCGCTTGTAGTTTTGTTGCTAGCGCGCGTAGGGCTTCCAGCGCCTCCGCTTGCTCGCCTCCGCTTTTTTTTGCTTGCTCGCTCCGGGTCCTTTCGGACCTCCGCTTGCTCTTTCTCGCGTACGCTTGCTCTCTGGCAAGCTACGGGGAGGAGAGGAACGACCGACCCGCAGCGAGCCAAAGAGCAAGCTACGGGGAGACCGGAGCGAGCAAGAGAGCAAGCGTAGGCGAGAATAGAAAGCCAGAGCGAGCAAGCGAGAAAACGGAGAAAGCTAGCTAGCGCGCGTAGGCTTTCAAGCAAGCAAGCGGAGCAAGCTCCGGGCTCGAAAGCCGGAGGCGTCTGCGCTCTCCGTTTTCTCGAGAGCGTCTGCGCCCTACGTTTTCTCGCTTGCTCGCTCCGTCCTTCGCTTCCAGCGCCTCCGCTTGCTAGGCTCTAATAGAAAGCCGTAGCAGCAAGCGAGAAAACTACGCGCGCACTAGCGCGCTCCGGCTTTCGAGCCTCCGCTTGCTGGCTCTCAAGCCTCCGCGCGCTAGTGCGCGCGTAGTTTTCTCGTTCGCTAGCGCGCTCTACGTTTTCTCGCTCCCCGGAGCTTGCTTTCTCGCCTCCGCCTCCGCTTGCTGGGCGAATGGAGTCTACTACACTCTTTGTTGGCTAGTGTAGTAGACTCCATGTTAGGTCATTCGGAAGGGCTCCGTATAGTTCTATTTTAGGGCGTAACGTTGTGGTTGTTCCCTCTCCTTTCAGTCGAGCTCTATTAACATAGACCCCCTCTCCTGACCGAGAAAAAGAAGTTCCAGAGGCATCTTCCATTCATATCGATTTGGGTTTTTCCGCACCATATTTTGATCTGCCCCTTCTTCGATCCGGAATTCCCAGCAAATCCTTGACTCCTCGAATACAATGGGATTTCACACCTGGCAAATCTTTCACTCTACCTCCTCTTATTAAGACCATAGAATGTTCCTGCAAATTATGACCTTCGCCCGGAATGTAAGCAAATATATCATGTCGATTGCTCAATCGTACTTTGGCTATCTTACGTAGAGCTGAATTAGGTTTTTTCGGTGTTCTCGTTGAAACACGCAGGCATACTCCTTGCTTCTGGGGACATTGATCTAAAGCTCGAGTACGGTCCGTGCGCCGTTTTTCTTCTCTACCATGACGTATCAATTGATTTAATGTAGGCATCGCTCTTTCCTTTGCCCTTCTCCCCGATTTTTGCCCTCTCACTAGTGATTACTCCCGATCCGAAGCACCCCTTTTCCATTCATAGAGAGATCCAATCGTCAAAATCAATAAAAAGGCCATCCTCTCATATTATGTAATTAAAAGCAATTTCTTTTAAGAGGTTCTATTTTTCTTTCGTTATTGTTTACCCACCCCCCCCTGGTGCTTACTTTGACATTCCAACATTTGATTGAAAATAGAATTTGTGGCGGGGTAAGAGTCCGCCTTCGAGAATTTGTTGCCTGCTCCAGGCGCAAAAGCCTCTTTTTCCAATTGTTTGACCACTTGGAATGAACTGACCGTGTTAGATACGGAAAAAAATGACTCCTGAGTTTCCCGTCTCTCCTGGATTTCTTGTCCTTCCGCGAGATCCCCCTTTCTGGTGAGCTCGCATGAATAAGCTCCTCTTTTCTATCATCCAGGGCGGAAAGAGCTGCTTTTGCACGAGAGGGCCCCGTTTCATCATTGCTTGCCCCCCTTGCTGCGGTCGAAGTGCCCTCTTCCGCTGAGTCAATGAGGGTGATCCGCCGTTCAGCGGCCTCATTACCCGCGGAGTCCATGAGGTTTATTTGCTGTTCAGCGGCTTTTGCAAGCAATGACTGAAGGCTGGGTGAGGCGCAGGGAGAGGCCGGAAGAGGTTGCCAACCCTCCACCAGGGATAATAAAGAATCCATCAAAAGGCAAAGACTTAGGTTTCTAAAATCAACCAGAACGTAGTTGCGTACCAATAGAGCCATAATACTCATAATAACGGGCAGCAATCCAAAAAGGATCCGTCTTTTCATTTGAGGCCTCTTCAAAAAAGAGATTAGAAGGGAGGATAGGGCCGACAATTTCTCCGGATAGGTCGAACTATTGGAAGAAAATGGAAAAGGAACACCGAGTAGGATCAAAGAAACGAACGAACTTCTAAAAAATGATATGCAAATAGGTGCAAATTCTGACATTACCACAGCTCACTTGCTTCTTTCGCTCCTTGCTGGCGGAGCGGCATACCGGAAGAAAATGGAAATAGTGTCTTCTCGTTGGTCCTTCTTTCACTTTCATTTGAAAATCCGGCGTCTGTCCTTTGGACCCTTCGCCCGCTTAGAAGTGGATTCGAACCACTGACTTAAGCCTCTTTCTTTAAGGGCCTTTCAAGAGCGTGACGTGACTCAGATTCTCTTACGATATTTCCTACTTTCCTGAGGTTAACGATTGGAGGGACTTGAACTGCAACTTCCAACTTCAAGGTCTAGCCTCAAAATGGGAATGCCGGACTGCTTACTCCTGACTCCTACTCTAGGAACTTCCTTAAACCACGGTCGAAGAGTCTATCTTTATCTTTTCTCGCCCCAAAAATTCTATATCTCGAGTTGGATGTGATGACAAGGAATAACCAAAGGGAGCAGGATGAATCCCACAAGGTGTCCCATTCCTTTCTTTCTTGGTCCAATTCCAGATATCGAAAGAGAGACTGGAAGCAGCAAGCAGAGATCAAACTCCATATGGGAAATCCCGTGATTTGAGCCTATCAGTATGGGATATCATAGGCTTCCCTTGGTTCGGCACGCTTTCACTCAGTATGGTACGCTACGGTCAGATTCGCTCGGTCTAGGTATCACCTTGATGCGCGTAGCTATTGCCTTGATCCCTTTGTCTGCTCGGGTCATTCCATTGATACACTGCTCACAGGTTAGTCCATTGATACGCTCATCGGGCTCGTCGTTAGGAAGAGGTGGGCTGACAAGGAGAGGAATCATTCCCATCGGTGAAATGAATCTTTTCTCCCAGATCTTCTTTGTAGTCCAACTTGGTATATGTATGAATTCATGTTGCCAGTTGGAGGAATAGTGTGACTTGGCTGCTTTCTTCGAGAACTTGCTTCTTTTAGACTATATATCCCCTCGCTCTTATTCTCTCTTTTGTAAGTGAACGAAAGGTTCCGCAGGTGTTGAACGATCTACTTTTCTATCCTGATGGCTAGAAAGCCGCACCCGGATAAGCAGTTTAAGCTTTTACACGTACTTTTGCCAATGCATCTGCTCTCTGGCCTCAAAACCACACCCTCTTTTGCATTCGATGCCATCGTCATTTACTTAGCATGCATCCTGCAATCCTTATAAGAAGGAAAGGCAGAAGTGCCAAAGCTTCTGATTCATGTGCATAGGCTTCCTTCCTTGCGACTTCTTCCTTGAAGCCTTACGACCTGATGCCATAACAATTGAAGGACTATCGAGGGGTCGTTCTCTGCCTTCTCCCTTTTTGGCACAAGGGATGGATGTTCGTCAGGTGCTGGGGTACGGGCCGCGTCTGTATGCTTTCGCCTTCTGTCGCTTGGCTCTCTTGAACCCCTGGGATTGACTATTTTCCTTTCCCCGAGAGTAGTCTATTGTAGTTGGGGCTAACAATTCATACATAGAGTACCGTTTTAGCTCCCTTGACGTGAGGTACGCCGGGCCCACGGTAACATTGCTGAATCCTTGCGGCCTGGGACACCCGGTAGGAAGGCCGTTATAACCTCTCTCGGGGTTCTGCGATAACGGATGCCGACGCGAAGCGGGCGAACAAAGGGGAATTGCAGAATCCTTAACTTATTCCGAGGGACGTGAGACAGTAAATAGAGTTTTTGACTTATTAGGTAGGACCTCAAATTCATTCCTGTGTGAAATTGGATGCTTACTCACGATATTGCACAACGGAATCGGGGGGTAGGGAAGCGAAAGAAGCCCACAAACCCACTCTTCTTTCTCTCCCGTCAAAAGAAAGCTGCCGGCCGATAGCGATTATCGTTATGTTCTTCCTCCTTCTTCTTGTCATCCCGTGGTCCATGAGA
Organism: Trapa incisa; assembly: GCA_030064435.1. Classification (NCBI taxonomy): domain Eukaryota; kingdom Viridiplantae; phylum Streptophyta; class Magnoliopsida; order Myrtales; family Lythraceae; genus Trapa; species Trapa incisa. Next base: position 44,591 of record JASJPY010000200.1, read on the forward strand.
TAGCACAGCTTTAGGTGTTATAGGATTCACCAGCGGAGTGCTTGGGCTTTTTTATGAAAAATGGCCACTGCCTTCTGTGTTAAGACTGAATTTGATTCCGCGAAAGCTTCTTCTCCGGATTCCACAAGAAAGGGTTCGGATCATTAGGCTTTGCCCAACCTCCCCTCAGGGATCGCGGAGTCAGGTAGATCAACTACTTGTACATATCTCCTGGCAAAAGAATATCCCCTCACTCCAACTCATACCCATCCCGAGGTCTTAGCCGAGACTTGGCTTTATGCCCCTTTGGTCTTTCTTTTCTCTCTTGGATTGGTATCTTTTCCCGTGCTTGTTTGCACTATACATCATAAAAGCCTAAAAACAAGGAAACCCGCTTGTTAGAACGAATGGTTAGGTCTCGCAAGAGACACTACTAACTTGCCTCCTCATACTAGAAGAGAACTGAACTCGCTAGTCCCTCATCTGCTTTAGACTTGTTAAACTAAGACCCTTGAAATCAAAGTGAAACAAGATATCAGACTGGAAACTAGAAGGTTTGGAACCCTAACAACGATACTCAAAGGGTCAGGTCAACTCACTGCTTCCATCGCCTCTCCATACCAAAGCCCATAAAGCAAGCCATCTCTCCATACCCAACCATAAAGCAAGCCATCTCTCCATCAAGGAGAAGCCGGCCGGGTCAATAGACGGATCGATCTTTTCCCCGAATACACCAAGAATCTTGATTTGCTTCTTAGTTTGAGGATCTCCACGGTTGATTCATCAGTATGCTATGTACTACATTAGCAAAACTCTGATTGACTATGAAAAGAAGTACACACCGTTGGAAAAGACTTGCCAGATTAGGGATTAAAGACGTCAAATATTCTGATACAACCCTCCTTTATTAAATTGTTCATTTCATTCTTGAGGTGAACTCGCTTCCTCCCCCTTCATTCAGCCGGAGCTGGTGAATTCAATGATAGATTCTTTAGCCGGTGGCATTTTCCGGAGTAAGCTAAGGTATCTTATTACGTTTCTAATGTTCCATCCCCGCTGAAGCAAAGCAAACACGCCCACTTGAACGCTTTGTTAATGAACTTAGTCTAATAGAAAAAACGAAAGAGATTTCTTTCTTCGTTTCCCCCGCAGCTATTCCTCCTTTAGACTCATACAAGCAAGTACAAGATGGTATTGGGAATAGAGGAAGCCAGTAGATGATAGTTAGGTAGTTGCAGAAAGCAATCGGAAGACGGAGGGAACGGGAGGGGCCGACAAGCAAAAGCAATGGCAATCAGCCGCCTAATTACTTTGCGACCACTTAGCGCAATAGTTCATATGTTGATTCATGAGCTAACTAAGGAGGCTGCCTTTATGTTAATATGGTTGCCAATAGCATGAAATTTAGAAGATCTCGCAGCAGTCACTCATTATGTACGCAGTTATTAAACAAAGACTATTAAGACGAGTCGTGTGCGCGGTGGTCTGATCGGGCAGTATTCTGTTCCACCAGAGAACGACGAGGTCAGGTCGCCTGGAAAGAGCTGCTTTGTCTCGGTTTTCCATGGATGGACAAAAAGGTGAGGTGAAACGAAAAGTAGGAAATACATAATGGTAAGGGCTGAGCTTGTCTTCGACCGATGAGGGCAAAAACCTTGTTTATGATTCCCTTACTTGTGATCCTATCGGAGCTGTTCTGAACGAGACCCTTTCTCCTCACTTACCCTATCTAGTCGAGCGTCTACGAAACTCTCTTTTCAGCCTATGTGGTTTTTATCCAAGACGCTGGAAGCCTTTTTTCCTTTTGACGCCCGTGGGAATAACCAATTGATGTGGAGACCTCTAACTACGGTCGAGTACTGCTTCTGTTCCTCTGCCGTTATACTTGGCATCTACAGCTTCTACTCCTTCTACTGCCGCTTCTTACTCTCGCTCCGACTGCTGACAGAACCATCTCTTTAGTCGACAATGCCCTTCCTGAACATCCGGATTGGGATGAATCATTTACTCCTATGGGCGGTACACTGAACACCAAGCCAATCTCGACGAAAAAAAGAAGAAAAGTCCAAGCATAAAATGACTCGATTTTCTTTTAGCATTCCGAGAAGTAATTGAATGAACAGTTAACGGATGATCCAAAAGGTTCTCTGGGAATTTCTTCAGATTTTGAAAAGAAAGACTTTAATCCATCGTTTTTAACTCTTGAGTCATGATATGAAATGAGTCAACAAAGCATAGCATAAATACAATTTATTCAAATAAAATAAGAAAACTAGTGATTAAGTGCGCAATATGTGACTCTAAGATCTTATTATTCACAGTCTCTCTTTAAACAACCACTATGTATATCATATTTCCCATCCAAGGTGCATATTCACTTCATAACAGAACTTCATTTTTCTCTTTGACCAGTAAAGAGAGAGGTAAACAAATAAAATCAAAAGAGAAAATCAAAAGAGTAAAACGATAACGAAAAGAATCGATACGGTTTGATTCCTCAATTCAATTAGTAGTACCTCTAGAGTCCACTTCTTCCCCATACTACCAGTGAAAGGGAAAATGTAAAGACTACCATTAAAGCAGCCCAAGCAAGACTTACTATATCCATGTAAATGTTGTCCCCTATATCTATGAAGGAATTATTCCATTATTGTTCACTAATAATAGTGGAATCACTGGTGCAGAGTCAAAAAAGGGATTCTAACCCAACACCGTTTGATGAAAGGATCCAAGAAATTCGCTTCTAACAAGTTCTTAGAGGATATGATTTTTCTAGTCGAATCGGGAAAACGTTAAGCACAAGCAAAATAGGCAGTGACCTATTTAGAAATATCAAGGGAATCAAATCTTCCTAAGATGTAGGAAAAAAATGTAGGAAAAATAAGACCTATTCCTTCTTTTCTTGTCCTTAAGTTTCATAAAGATAAAAGGGCTCCAAATATCGAATCAAGATATATCATTATCTATCACATACCCTTATTTTTTCCCATTTGATCTAATCCTTACTGTCTAAAGGGTCTTTCTGTGAAAGAATCGGGAGGCAATCTATTCCATTCTTGACTAGGGTTTATTGAAAAGAAAGAATTGATTTTTGCAATATAGAAAATCCAATTTTCCATCGAATGAAATATTTATTGAATGCCTCAATACTTAGAGACTGCCATAAGTTTGTATATATAGAAAGCATCTTCAGCCCTTTGTACAACCACTAATTTGATTTCTCGTTGGACTATCCAATCTAATTCAAAACCTAGTAATTAAAACACTACATTACTAGTGGAAGGGAATTGGTAAATCTTTATATAAAAATATTTCCACTACTATATCCATCCTTGAATCTTAGAGGCAAGGATTTACAGCACTTTAGCTATAGAGAACCCAACTTCCAGATGTTTAGAATCAAGCAAGTATCAGGAGTCCCCTTTCTCCCTTTGCTTCTGCTCAGGATAAATTCAGCCAATTAAATCAAAAAGAAAATAAGGAATTACGGAATCTAAATCAAAAAGAAAAAGAATCCACAGGACAAGGTAGTCTTGAATCAGATGCACAAAACCAAGATTCTCTTGGATCAGTTCTCTCAAACCAAGAAAAAGATATTGAAGAAAATTCTGCAGGCTCAAATATGAAAAAACGTAGAAAGAAAAAACAATCCAAGAGTAACACAGAAGCAGAGCTTGATTTCTTCCTAAAAAGGTATTTACGTTTTCAATTGAGATGGAATGAGTTTTGAAATCAAAGAATGATGAATAATATCAAAGTATATTGTCTCCTGCTTAGATTGAGAAATCCAAAAGAAATTGCTATGGCGTCTATTCAAAGGGGAGAAATGAATTTGGATATTCTGACGATTCAAAAGAATTTCACTCTGACAAAATAGATGAAAAGTGGGATATTAATTATCGAACCGGTACGTTTGTCTATAAAAAATGACGGACAATTTCTTATCTATCAAATGAGAAATATTTCATTGGTTCATAAAAGTAAACCTCCAATTAATCAAAGATATCGAGAAAAAGGTTATAGTGATAAGAACCATTTTGAGAAATCCATTGCAAAACATCAAAAAATGCCTGAAAACGGGGACAAAATGCGTTCAGATTTGTTTGTTCCTGAAAATATTTTATCCACTAAACGGCGAAGAGAATTAAGAATTCTAATTTCTTTCTATTCAAGTAATAGAAATGTTATACAAAAAAATCTAGTATTTTTCAAATACATAAAAAACTGTAGTGAAGTTTTGGATAAAACCAAAAGAGATAAAAAGAAATTAATTAAATTCAAGTTCTTTCTTTGGCCTAATTATCGATTAGAAGATTTAGCTTGTATGAATCGATATTGGTTTGATACTAATAATAGCAGTCGTTTTAGTATGGTAAGGATACATATGTATCCACGATTGTAAATTCATTAATAACAACCTTTGGCATGCATTCTCTACCCTATCCGATATATGAAAGAAAGAGATGCATACATGCATTTTTGACATTCCATTCTGATAACTGAATACTAATTCAATGCATGTATTAATATCCATTAGGTCTATAAATGAATCAACAGAATCTTGTTATTTTTTATTTGCAGTTTTTTGTTTTTAAGTTAATAATGGTTTTCCCCTTTTTTTTAGTGTAGAAATAGAACCTCTTTTCTTATCGTATCCAAATCAAATTGAAAACTGGAAACATTCATTTTCTTTTTTTTTATGAGTTGATAAAATTAGTAGCTCATAAACAAATTCTGATTATTGTATATACAAACTATAAATGAGTAGCATTATTCTTACTGATTGGTCAAATTTATTTATTGAATTGTAAAAAGAAAAACAAAAGGATAGAAGGTTCTGTTTTATGGTCAAAAATTCATTCATTTCCGTTATTTCACAAGAAGAAAAAAAAGAAAACAGTGGGTCCGTTGAATTTCAAGTAGTTAGCTTCACCAATAAGATACGAAGACTTACTTTACATTTGGAATTGCACAGAAAAGACTATTTATCCCAGAGAGGTCTACGTAAAATCCTGGGAAAACGGCAACGGCTTCTGTCTTATTTGTCAAAGAAAAAAAAAGTACATTATAAAGAATTAATTAGTCGGCTGGATATTCGAGAATCAAAAACTCGAACAATTGAAAAGTCACTTGAATTATTTGATTTACTAGATCTTGAATTTTGATGAATTTCTTTTCGTTTTCAGCAATTCATGAAAGAATGAATCGAGGAATAACCTATGAATGTAACAACTACAAGAAAAGACCTCATGATAGTCAATATGGGACCTCACCACCCATCAATGCATGGTGTTCTTCGGCTCATCCTTACTCTAGATGGTGAAGATGTTATTGATTGTGAGCCGATATTGGGTTATTTACACAGAGGGATGGATCAAATTGCGGAAAACAGAACAGTGTGACAATATTTGCCTGTTGTAACACGTTGGGATTATTTAGCGACTATGTTCACAGAAGCAATAACTGTAAATGGACCCGAACAGTTGGGGAATATTCAAGTACCTAAAAGAGCCAGTTATATCAGAGTTATTATGTTAGAGTTGAGTCGTATAGCTTCTCATCTCTTATGGCTTGGCCCTTTTATGGCAGATATTGGTGCACAGACTCCTTTTTTCTATATTTTCCGAGAAAGAGAATTAATATATGATCTATTTGAAGCTGCCACCGGTATGAGAATGATGCATAATTATTTTCGTATCGGAGGAATAGCAGCCGATCTACCTCATGGATGGATAGATAAATGTTTCGATTTTTGTGATTATTTTTTAACAGCGATTTCTGAATACCAAAAACTTATTACGCGGAATCCTATTTTTTTAGAACGAGTTGAGGGGGTAGGCATTATTGGCGGAGAAGAAGCAATAAATTGGGGTTTATCAGGACCGATGCTACGGGCTTCTGGAATCCAATGGGATCTTCGTAAAGTTGATCGTTATGAATGTTACGACGAATTTGATTGGGAAATCCAGTGGCAAAAAGAAGGAGATTCATTAGCTCGTTATTTAGTCCGAATCAGTGAAATGACAGAATCTATTCAAATTATTCAACAGGCTCTGGAAGGAATTCCTGGGGGACCCTATGAGAATTTAGAAATTCGATCCTTTGATAGAGAAAAGGATCCAGAATGGAATGATTTAGAATATCGATTCATTAGTAAAAAAACCTCCCCCACCTTTGAATTGCCGAAGCAAGAACTATATGTAAGAGTTGAAGCCCCAAAGGGGGAATTGGGAATTTTGTGAATAGGAGATCAGAGTGGTTTTCCTTGGAGATGGAAAATTCGCCCACCCGGATTTCTCAATTTACAAATTCTTCCTCAGTTAGTTAAAAGAATGAAATTGGCTGATATTATGACAATATTAGGTAGCATAGATATCATTATGGGAGAAGTAGATCGTTAAAATGATAATTGATACAACAGAAGTACAAGATATCCATTCTTTTTCCAGATTGGAATCCTTCAAAGAGTTCTATGGAATCATATGGATGCTTGTACCTATTTTGAGTCTTGTATTGGGAATTACAATAGGTGTACTCGTAATTGTGTGGTTAGAAAGAGAAATATCCGCAGGAATACAACAACGTATTGGGCCGGAATATGCCGGTCCTTTGGGAATTCTGCAAGCTCTAGCCGATGGGACAAAATGCATTTTCAAAGAGAATATTCTCCCATCTCGAGGGGATACTCGTTTATTCAGTATAGGACCTTCCATAGCAGTTATATCCATTTGACTAAGTTATTCAGTAATTCCTTTTAGTTATCACCTTGTTTTATCCGATCTCAATATCGGTGTTTTTTTATGGATTGCCATTTCAAGTATTGCTCCCATCGGACTTCTTATGTCAGGATATGGATCAAATAATCAATATTCCTTTTTAGGTGGTCTACGAGCTGCGGCTCAATCAATTTGTTATGAAATTCCATTAACTCTTTGTGTATTATCAATATCTCTACGTGTGATTCGGTTAAACATAAACTTTTCTTTCCTTCTTTCTTTTTAGTAAAGAAATGGAATAGATATATCTTCATTTTTTTATTCATTATTTAGGTTGATGAACTAAATCAGATAGTTATATGAGTGAAAGAAAACAGCTTCTAAATTAGCAGTCAAAAAATGGAGTCTCATCTCCTATGTACAAGAATGAAAAGAAAATCAAAATAAACAAGACCTTTATCCCCAAGATCGGTTGATTAGTCAGCCAAGCTTGAAGCGGGCTCAAAAGCTCAACCATATATAGTTTTGATTATCCTTTCTATGTAGTACTATAATGGACCATTGAGTCAAAATGAGTGGATGGTTAGGAACAAAAAAAAACATAAAGGATTAGTAATGGAGATTTTTATGTAAATTATACAAAAGGGTATTTTTCATAACATAAAAAGAATACTAATTGGGGCTTTACGTTGGTAGAAATGATCAAGCAGTACTCCTCATGATTCCGATCCAGAGTATGCTCCTATCCACAGATTCAAAAAAATGACTATCGGGAACGAAATAATCCTTTTCTTTTTGAAACTCCCTTTTTAAGAAAGAAGAAGAGAAACGATCAAAATCCTTTTTTTTTCTTTCATATATTCATAGAGATATTGTGTCATGATTCATGAAATACAGAATTCTAACATTTTGATTTTCGTAATCGAAAAGGATGGATTTCAATATCTATTGATATTTCTACAAGGAGTATTTTATTGAAGGATTAAGTTATTACTCACAACAAAGAGAAATTCAAATTATTAAGGGACAAGATCAATTCAGAAGCGTTTTTTAGTTATTATTATAGCATCTAGCAGACAGAATTTCATTGGTTTCATTCGGGATCTTCCAATAGGTTTTGACTTTCTTATCTATATTTATATTACAACCATATTAAGATAAATAGTATTGGAATAATATTGGTTTGGTCCTTTGAAATTGATTTATGGCCCCCGAGGAGCCGTATGAGGTGCAAATCTCACGTACGGTTCTGGAACGGAGATTCTTTGAATCGAACGACGACCGTAACGGATGTCAGCTCAATCCGAAGGAAATTATGCCGAAGCTTTACAGAATTATATTGAAGCTATGCGAGACGAAATTGATCCCTATGATCGAAGCTATATACTCTATAACATAGGCCTTATCCACACAAGTAACGGAGAACATACGAAAGCCTTGGAATATTATTTTCGGGCACTAGAACGAAACCCGTTCTTACCACAAGCTTTTTATAATATGGCTGTGATCTGTCATTACGTGCGACTATCTCCACTATAGAAAGAAAAAAGGAACGAGAAAAAAGCGAATCCCTTCTAATTAGACGAAAAAAAAAAGGCTTTCTACATATGCATCGTCCAAAAAACGATTTTTATCAGCTGTAGCAAAGAAAGGAACTTCATAGAAGTCGAAGTATGAAGAAATAGATATGCCGTTATACTTTATTCTATGGATAAAGGATCTAATTGATAGCAAAAGCACCGTAAAGATCAATTAGTGAGGTTTTGGACCGATACAATAAGGACTGCTTACTTACTTATATTTATTATTATGATATAAGAAAAAAGTTTGGAATCCACTTATGTAATAAAGTTGATCCCCTAAGGGATTGAGCAGCGGTGTAGAATCAGATCCCAAAGATAGTAAGTCTTTTTTTCTTTATTATGAAGAAAAGTCTTTTTCGAAAATTCTATATTTAGTTAACTTTCAGAAAATTCTAGCGAGAGTGGAAATACTTATGCTTTATTCTTTTGAAGGTGGGAGAAAAGAGAAAACTAAAAAAAACTAATTAGTAATCAATATTCCAGTTTGAAACTCATGTAATTTACCTCTTTTAGTTAACCCGAGCAAAATGGGATAGACCTATGAGAAATCTCATTCAATTAGATAGGGTAAATAAAAAGAAAATGGGACAACACAAGAATTGAATGCTGAGCCGTATGAGGTAGGAAACTCTCAAGTACGGTTCTAAGGGAAGGAATTGACCCACCTATTCCGACCGGGGAGAACAGGCCATTCAACAGGGCGATTCTGAAATTGCGGAGGCTTGGTTCGATCAAGCCGCTGAGTATTGGAAACAAGCTATAGCGCTTACGCCTGGTAATTATATTGAAGCGCAAAATTGGTTGAAGATCACGAGACGTTTCGAATAAGAGCACTCTTTCTTTTTATTTTCTTTTTTTATAATGGATCATTTCTTTTTGAAAAAAGAAAACCAAAGAATTTCATTATATCCTTTCGAAGATCTTTTTCTATTTCCTCTGGTATTTTGTGGGAATAAAAAATGATACGCAGATAGATATAGTAGAGAATATATATTTCTTTTTGTGTTCTGCTATTAAAACGAACTTTTGAATGACTAAAAAGATAGATACTGGAATATTGCATTAGGAATGACCAATACCTGCCTATGTAATTTCGAATAGAGTAATAATTAAGAATCGAGTAAATAAGAAATATGTTCCATGGAATGGAAGACGTAGCAACATTTAGGAACTTCTAACTAAGATATTAATAAATACAGACGACTAGGTTGCAAAAAAAAATGGTTTTTCTAAGATAAAAAAAGGTCCGTTGAGCGCCTCATGACTATGTCATAATAGATCCGAACACTTGCCCCGGATCGACTTCCAGATCATAATTGCTCTAGTGAATAACTAAATCAAAAATAGACGGGAGATAGAAGAGAAAGAAACTAATTATAAACATCTCTCAGAGGTTCACTAATTACTTGACTGTTGGCGGGTTTCTTTGTATGTCTTGTCCGGAAAGAGGAGGACTCCATGATTATTCGTTCGCCGGAACCAGAAGTCCTCATTTTGGTAGATAGAGATCCTGTAAAAACTTCTTTCGAGGAATGGGCCAAACCGGGTCATTTCTCAAGAACAATAGCTAAGGGTCCTGAGACTACCACTTGGATCTGGAACCTACATGCTGATGCTCACGATTTCGATAGCCATACCAGTGATTTGGAGGAGATCTCCCGAAAAGTATGTAGTGCCCATTTCGGGCGACTTTCCATTATTTTTCTTTGGCTGAGTGGGATGTATTTCCACGGTGCTCGTTTTTACAATTATGAAGCATGGCTAAGTGACCCTACTCACATTGGACCTAGCGCTCAGGTGGTTTGGCCAATAGTGGGCCAAGAAATATTGAATGGCGATGTGGGCGGGGGGTTCCGAGGAATACAAATAACCTCCGGGTTTTTTCAGATTTGGCGAGCATCTGGAATAACTAGTGAATTACAACTCTATTGTACCGCAATTGGTGCATTAGTCTTTGCAGCCTTAATGCTTTTTGCTGGTTGGTTCCATTATCACAAAGCTGCTCCAAAGTTGGCCTGGTTCCAAGATGTAGAATCCATGTTGAATCACCATTTAGCAGGGCTACTAGGACTGGGGTCTCTTTCTTGGGCGGGGCATCAAGTACATGTATCTTTACCAATTAACCAATTTCAAAATGCTGGAGTAGATCCTAAAGAGATCCCACTTCCTCATGAATTTCTCTTGAATCGGGATCTTTTGGCTCAACTTTCTCCCAGTTTTGCCGAGGGAGCAACTCCATTTTTGACCTTGAATTGGTCAAAATATGCAGAATTTCTGACTTTTCGTGGAGGATTAGATCCAGTAACTGGGGGTCTATGGCTGACTGATATTGCTCATCATCATTTAGCTATTGCAATTCTTTTCTTGATAGCAGGTCACATGTATAGGACCAACTGGGGCATTGGTCATGGTCTAGAAGATATTTGAGAGGCTCATAAAGGTCCATTTACAGGCCAGGGTCATAAAGGTCTATACGAGATCCTAACAACGTCATGGCATGCTCAATTATCTCTTAACCTAGCTATGTTAGGCTCTTTAACCATTGTTGTAGCTCACCATATGTATTCCATGCCCCCAACTCCATATCTAGCTACTGATTATGGTACCCAACTGTCATTGTTCACACATCATATGTGGATTGGTGGATTTCTTATAGTTGGTGCTGCCGCGCATGCAGCTATTTTTATGGTAAGAGATTATGATCCAACTACTCGATACAACGATCTATTAGATCGTGTCCTTAGGCATCGTGATGCAATCATATCACATCTCAACTGGGTATGTATATTTCTAGGCTTTCACAGTTTTGGTTTGTATATTCATAATGATACTATGAGCGCTTTAGGGCGCCCTCAAGATATGTTTTCTGATACCGCTATACAATTACAACCTGTCTTTGCTCAATGGATACAAAACACCCATGCTTTGGCGCCCGGTGCAACGGCTCCAGGTGCAACAGCAAGCACAAGTTTGACTTGGGGTGGTGGTGATTTAGTGGCAGTAGGGGGCAAGGTCGCTTTGTTACCTATTCCATTAGGAACCGCTGATTTTTTGGTACATCACATTCATGCATTTACGATTCATGTAACGGTATTGATACTCCAGAAAGGTGTTCTATTTGCTCGTAGTTCTCGTTTGATACCGGATAAAGCAAATCTTGGTTTTCGTTTCCCTTGTGATGGACCTGGACGAGGAGGGACCTGTCAAGTATCCGCTTGGGATCATGTCTTCTTAGGCCTATTCTGGATGTACAATGCTATTTCAGTAGTCATATTTCATTTCAGTTGGAAAATGCAGTCAGACGTTTGGGGTAGTATAAGCGATCAAGGAGTGGTAACTCATATCACGGGAGGAAACTTTGCGCAGAGTTCCATTACTATTAATGGTTGGCTCCGCGATTTCTTATGGGCACAAGCATCCCAAGTAATTCAGTCTTATGGTTCTTCATTATCTGCATATGGCCTTTTTTTCCTAGGCGCTCATTTTGTATGGGCTTTTCGTTTCATCTTTCTTTTCAGCGGGCGTGGTTATTGGCAAGAACTTATTGAATCCATCGTTTGGGCTCATAATAAATGAAAAGTTGCTCCTGCTACTCAGCCGTTAGCCTTGAGCATTGTACAAGGACGTACTGTAGGAGTAACCCATTACCTTCTGGGTGGAATTGCCACAACATGGGCATTCTTCTTAGCACGAATTATTGCAGTAGGATAATGGCTAGGAGGATTTGAAAAGCATTATGGCGTTAAGATTTCCAAGGTTTAGCCAAGGCTTAGCTCAGGACCCCACGCTGGATGCCCGATCTGGATTTCCCGAGCTCTTGGTCCTCGGTCCTACTTCTGTGGTTATGCAAGCTTGACTCTTAAGAGACTGACTTGGGCATAGAATCTCATTCCCACTGGATCCACTAAAGAAAGCTATATTGGCATATCTCTTCGAATTTGAACCTTCCCTACCGGTGACAGCCCGCAAGCCTTTATTTAGTTAATGGACGGCTTCGAAAAGAGAATTGTTTGATCTGCCGCTGTTAGAACACCACAATATTCGTCCTTTTGGGGTTAATGCTCTCAATGGTGAATCGATCATTCGATATTCTTTTCTTTTGACTTCTTTTTTGACTTCTGTGAGGGCGGAATGGAAGAAAAGTAATGAAACCTGCGATGGCTACTGAATAACCTCCTTTGACTTTCTTAATAATAAAGCCTTTGACCTTTGTATTTGTTCGCCAAATCTTGTTCAGTTCCATCCAAGCTCGGTTTTGTCTGAATCTTCGTGGAAGAAGAAGAAGCGGTTCACCAGCCACTACATCCAGGGATCTAACCTTATCAGTAAACCTGGCGGCTGCTCGCTTTTTGATCAGTGATTCACCGGCCACTAGATCGATGAAGAATCTCTCCAAAATCCGCTTTTTGATCAGTGATTCACCAGCCACTACATCCAGGGATCCCACCTTATTCTCAAACCTGGTAGCTCGGTGGATTGGCACTCCTGTGAGCTCATCTTGCATACAAATTCTGGGGGTCCCAGGTCCTGCATCCACCAAGAACATTTCTTCCCTTAAGCGTAAAACTTCAGATTGTAAGGCGTTTCCACTACAAAAAAAAAAACTGGAATTTGATCTTGGAAATGATCGACTCAAATAGATGCTCATCAGTTGCTTTTTTTATCCTCCTCTTCCTGTTCTATTAAGAAAATCAGAAGCATCCCTGCCTAAAGAAACCTACGCAGTGCTTCGTCGCTAAGTCGTTGTGTGGCTGCTCTTTTTTCTCTTTCATTTCTTTTCATTTCTCTCTAATCTCTATAATACGATATTGTTCATCCCTTCCATAACTAACTCCACATGATCTTCGGAGTGAATCTCGGTTGACAACTGTTGACCAATGCATGTGTCCCTCACGTGATCATCTCCTACCCTCTGCTGCTTGACCGGAGAAGCGAGAAAACTACAAGCGCTAACGCGGCGAGCCTACGCTTGCTCTTTCAGCTAGTCTTCCTTTATCAAAATAATCCGATGCGAAAGGTTCAGTTCGAAAGGAAAGGCAGTTCAGTCATCTGCGGGTAGAAAGCCTAAAAAAGGAAAGAAAGTATGCTATCTCTCCTAGCAAGCGGAGGTCCGGAACGACCCTACGCGCGCTAGCAACAAAACAAGACGACGCGAACGAGAAAACGGAGCGCGCACTAGCGCGCGGAGGCTTGAGAGCCAGCGAGAAAACGGAGCGCGCACTAGCGCGCTCCGGCTTTCGAGCCTCCGCTTGCTCTTTGGCGCGCTTCGGGTCCTTTCGGACCGGAGCTTGCTCTTTGGCGCGCTTCGGGTCCTTTCTCCCCGGAGCTTGCTCTTTGGCGCGCTTCGCTTCCAGCGCCTACGCTTGCTCTTTGGCGCGCTTCGCTTCCAGCGCCTACGCTTGCTGGGGAGGAACGACCCGGAGCGAGCAAGAGAGCAAGCGGAGGTCCGGAACGACCCTACGCGAGCAAGAGAGCAAGCGGAGGGGAGGAACGACCCTACGCGAGCAAGAGAGCAAGCGGAGGCTCGAAAGCCGGAGCGCGCTAGTGCGCGCGTATAGAGTCCGCATTGCTTGCTGCTCCGGCTTTCGAGCCGCCGCAAGCTCCGGGGAGCAAGCGAAGGTCCGGAGAGGAACGACCGACCCGCAGCGAGCCAAAGAGCAAGCGAAGGTCCGGAGAGGAACGACCGACCCGCAGCGAGCCAAAGAGCAAGCGAAGGTCCGGAGAGGAACGACCGACCCGCAGCGAGCCAAAGAGCAAGCGAAGGTCCGGAGAGGAACGACCGACCCGCAGCGAGCCAAAGAGCAAGCGAAGGGGAGACCCTACACGCGCTAGCAAAGGTAGAAAACAAGAATCCGCGCGCGTAGGCTTTCAGCACCTCCGCTTGCTTGCTCTCAATCCGTAGCAGCAAGCTACTACGCCGAAAGGACCCGAAGCGCGCCAAAGAGCAAGCTAGGGCTCGAAAGCCGGAGCAGCAAGCGAGAAAACGGAGAAAGCGCAGACGCGCGCTCTCCTTCGGACCCTCCGCTTGCTCTCGTGCGCGCGTACTCTTTCGAGCCTCCGCTTGCTGGCTCGAAAGCCTACGCAGCAAGCGAGAAAACGGAGCGCGCACTAGCGCGCTCCGGCTTTCGAGCCTCCGCTTGCTGGCTCTCAAGCCTCCGCGCGCTAGTGCGCGCTCCGTTTTCTCGTTCGCGTCTGCGCTCTCCGTTTTCTCGAGAGCGTCTGCGCTCATACTACCTTTTCTCGTTCGCTAGCTAGCGAGAAAACTACGCGCGCACTAGCGCGCTCCGGCTTTCGAGCCTCCGCTTGCTTTCTCCGTTTTCTCGCTTGCTCGCTCTGGCTTTCTCTTCTATCCTCCGCTTGCTGGCTCGAAAACGTAAATGACGCTAGCTAGCTTGTAGTTTTCTCGCTTGCTGTGATTCCATTTCCTCCATCAAGCCAAGTTCGCTCATCTTAGGGTTTTTTCTTTTTAATAAAGGCTTAAGTTCTTCCTTTATGTTGGTAAGGTCCGAGAGTAAGATGGCTATTTTGTCAGCTCTTCTGACTATGCTTTCCATGGTAGCTAGGCAAAGTCCAGGTTATATTTAACTAGACTTCCTGGTGGTTTAGTAAGGGCTTTAGGAAAAGGCGTAACTGCTCTTGTCGGAAGGGCAGGGCTACTATACTAGATGGGAAAGATATCCCACACCTGGACCAGGCTAACAAAGAGGAGTCTTCTCTTTTCGGGGTTATACTCTATAGAACCAGAACAATAGACTGATTAACTGTGGTCAGGTCAGAGCCCTCTCTTGTCTGTTGTAGGAGATTGATTGGACTTTATACCGTACCTTACTTAGTCTTCCGCTGGACCTGGATTCTCTAAAGCTTCAATAGAAGTACCCCTCGGGGGAGGATTTTTGAAAAGGAATTACTAACTCTCAAAAGGAGATTCAACTCTTTCATCTGTATCTGGCACTGCTTTACTTGGCTTATCTAGTAGACTGTTTTTAGCTTTCACGTGTCGAGAGGGATACAACATTTAGCTTTAGCAAGCAAAGCGGACTCTATACAAGCGAGAAAGCAAAAAAGCGAAGGGGAGCGATGCGGACTCTATACGCGCGCACTAGCGCGCGGAGGCTTGAGAGCCGGAGCTTGCTGAGCGCAGACGCTCTCGAGAAAAGGTAGTATGAGCGCACTTCTGAAGTGAAAAAGACCCTTCCTGAGCGCGCGGCGTTTATAAGAGCGCAGACGCGAACGAAGCGGACTCTATACGCGCGCACTAGCGCGCGGAGGCTTGAGAGCCAGCGAGAAAACTACGCGCGCACTAGCGCGCTCCGGCTTTCGAGCCTCCGCTTGCTGGGGAGAAAGGACCCGAAGCGCGCCAAAGAGCAAGCGGAGGCTCGAAAGAGCGCGCTAGTGCGCGCGTATAGAGTCCGCATTGCTTGCTGCTCTCCTTCGGACCCTACGCTTGCTCTTTGGCGCGCTTCGGGTCCTTTCGGACCTCCGCTTGCTGCTCCGGATTGAGAGCAGCGTAGGCTTTCAAGCCTACGCGCGCGGATTCTTTTCTTGCTAGCGCGCGTAGGGTCCTTCCGGACCTCCGCTTGCTAGGCGAGAAAGCCTACGCAGCAAGCTACGGCTCGAAAGCCTCCGCGCGCTAGTGCGCGCGTAGTTTTCTCGTTCGCTAGCGCGCTCTACGTTTTCTCGCTTGCTCCTATGTTTTCGTATAGTATAACCGATGATATGATGTTCTTTTCGCTCTTGGAGTAAGAAAAGTATGTGCGTAACGGTGAAGTCAAGAGATTCCGGAATCTCTCTTTCCTGTGCTATCGAATCGTATCTTTACGAGAATCGGCTTTTTCAATTTCAAGAATAAGCTAAATAGGTTGTTTTTGTTATACAGACCTAACCTAAAGAAAGAAAATGAAATCATGCTTGATAGCACCTTTCTTAGCACGATTGGTAGCACGGTACGGTCTCCTTCCTGGAATTCTGGGCAAGACAGTCATTCAGTGCAAGTGATATCCTATATAAAGAAATCCGGTCTTTCTTTTCCAATCCCATCGGTCCAATCATTGCAGTAGTATGTTTGTTAGGACGGTTGTAAGAAGTATTGGATATGGAATCTTTCCTTGTCTGGTCTTCTAGGAATCGCCCCCCCGTAGGCCATGTAAGAGTTCATTCTCTTAGTAGGAATTTCTTTACAATAAAAAAAAGTTTTGTTCCGAGTAAATGAACAGAGGGAAATACGGAATGGCTCTTTTTGTTAGGTAAGAGGTGTGATTGAGTAAGACGATTTTCTCCCTAAGATGAGACTTCCTAAGAGGTGGAATCCCGTGCGTACAATACCTTCCCGAGCCCGAGAAAGACTTCTTATCTCACTTACCGGTAGAATAGACAGATCGGTCGCCTCTTACTCGTCTTTTGAAAGCCAGTCCATGAAGATTCTCCGTATCACTACACTAACAAGAGAGGAACTACGAGAAGAAATCATTACTCTTCGCCTTTATTTTGCGTATATAAAGAGAGAGGAGAGATAGCCAGTCTTGACTTAAGTCGGTCCAAGCTCGAAAACTACAAGCGCGCTAGCTAGCAAAGCGGACTCTATACAAGCGCGCTAGCGAGAAAACTACAAGCTAGCTAGCGAACGAGAAAGCAAGCGGAGGCTCGAAAGCCGTAGCAGCAAGCGAGAAAACGGAGAAAGCGCAGACGCGAACGAGAAAACGGAGAGCGCAGACGCGAACGAAGCGGACTCTATACGCGCGCACTAGCGCGCGGAGGCTTGAGAGCCAGCGAGAAAACGGAGCGCGCACTAGCGCGCTCTTTCGAGCCTCCGCTTGCTCTTTGGCGCGCTTCGGGTCCTTTCGGACCGGAGCTTGCTCTTTGGCGCGCTTCGCTTCCAGCGCCTACGCTTGCTCTTTGGCGCGCTTCGCTTCCAGCGCCTACGCTTGCTGGGGAGGAACGACCCTACGCGAGCAAGAGAGCAAGCGGAGGTCCGGAACGACCCTACGCGAGCAAGAGAGCAAGCGGAGGTCCGGAACGACCCTACGCGAGCAAGAGAGCAAGCGGAGGTCCGGAACGACCCTACGCGAGCAAGAGAGCAAGCGGAGGCTCGAAAGCCGGAGCGCGCTAGTGCGCGCGTATAGAGTCCGCATCGCTTGCTGCTCCGGCTTGAGAGCCAGCAAGCGTAGGCGCTGGAAGCGAAGCGCGCCAAAGAGCAAGCTACGGCTCGAAAGAGCGCGCTAGTGCGCGCTCCGTTTTCTCGCTTGCTGCTCCGGCTTGAGAGCCAGCAAGCTCCGGTCCGAAAGGACCCGAAGCGCGCCAAAGAGCAAGCGGAGGCTCGAAAGCCTCCGCGCGCTAGTGCGCGCTCCGTTTTCTCGCTTGCTCTCGTGCGCGCGTAGGGTCCTTTCTCCCCAGCAAGCGGAGGCGAGAAAGCCAGAGCGAGCAAGAGAGCAAGCGGAGGCTCGAAAGCCTCCGCGCGCTAGTGCGCGCTCCGTTTTCTCGCAGGCTCTCAAGCCGGAGCGCTTTTGTCGCGTCTGCGCTCTTATAAAAGCCGCGCGCTCAGGAAGGGTCTTTTGAACTTCTTAAGTGCGCTCATACTACCTTTTCTCGCTTGCTGCGTAGGCTTTCTATTCTAGCAAGCTCCGGCTCTAATAGAA
>JASJPY010000200.1:65000-67500 GCA_030064435.1 Trapa incisa
TACAAGCGCGCTAGCGCGCTCCGGCGTGAGAGCCAGCAAGCGGAGGTCCGGAAGGACCGTAGGCTTGCTCTCTGGCAAGCTACGGCTTTCAAGCCTCCGCGCGCTAGCAACAAAACAACAAGACGCGCGCGTAGGGTCGTTCCTCCCCTTCACTTGCTCCCCTCCGCTTGCTTGCTACCGAGAAAGGTACGGGCGCAGACGCGCGCTCTCCTTCGGACCCTCCGCTTGCTCTTTTGGCGCGCTTCGCTTCCAGCGCCTCCGCTTGCTTGCTCGCTCCGAGCCTCCGCCTCCGCTTGCTTTCTTGCTCGCTCCGAGCCGTAGCCTACGCTTGCTGGGGAATCAATGCTCCGGGCCGAAGTTAGCTTACCTCCGGCGGTCTTTCTCTCGTAAAGCCAAAGACGCCCCAAGACAAGCTCGAAAACTACAAGCGCGCTAGCAAAGCGGACTCTATACGAGCGCGCTAGCGACAAAAGCGCTCCGGCGTGAGAGCCTGCGAGAAAACGGAGCGCGCACTAGCGCGCTCTCCTTCGGACCCTCCGCTTGCTCTTTGGCGCGCTTCGGGTCCTTTCGGACCGGAGCTTGCTGGGGATAAAGGACCGTAGGCTTGCTATATGGCAAGCGTAGGGGAGCAAGCGAGAAAACGGAGAGCGCAGACGCTCTCGAGAAAACGGAGAGCGCAGACGCGCGCTCTTTCGAGCCTCCGCTTGCTCTTTTGGCGCGCTTCGGGTCCTTTCGGACCTCCGCTTGCTGCTCCGGCTTTCGATTCTCGCCTCCGCTTGCTCTCTGGCTCGCTTCGCTTCCAGCGCCTCCGCTTGCTGGGTAGACCCTACGCGCGCTAGCGTACTTGTTGTTTTCTCGGTTGCTAGCAAGCGTAGGCTCGAAAACGGAAAGCGCTAGCGCGCTTGTATAGAGTCCGCATCGCTTTCTCCGTTTTCTCGCTTGCTTGTAGTTTTCGAGCCTACGCTTTTTTTTGCTTGCTCGCGTACTCTTCGAGCCTACGCTTGCTTGCTCTTTCTCGCCTCCGCTTGCCATATAGCAAGCCTACGGTCTCCCCTCCGCTTGCTCTCTTGCTCGCTCCGTTCTAGCCTCCGCTTGCTTGGGAAGGGGACATGATCAATAGAAAGTGGCTGGATCCGGGCTGGGATAGTGGCGCCCATTCCTAACCAGTTCCGAAAAGGTTCGCTCATGCTGGAGGGAGCTCGAAAACTACAAGCGCGCTAGCGCGCGTAGTAGGCTTTCGAGCCTCCGCTTGCTTTCTTGCTCGCTCTCCTTCGGACCCTCCGCTTGCTTGCTCGCTCCGGCTTTCGAGCCTCCGCTTGCTTAGTGATCGGTCCGCTAGTTCACGCAAATCCGAAGAAGTTATCACGGACGAGCCACATGCAGGGAAACTTGCACGTGTGGTTCTGGCCGGGCTTTCCTTAGGTATCTAATAACCTTGCTTCTGCTCGCCGCTGGCGCACCTCTCCTAACTATTGCCCATTTATTCTGGAATAATCTTTTTAGGAGGGACAATTTTACATATTTCTGCCAAATCCTTCTATTATTAAGTACGGCTGGTACCATTTCGATGTGTTTCGATTTTTTCGAACAAGAGAGGTTTGATGCTTTTGAATTCATTGTATTAATTCCACTTCCTACTCGCAGTATGCTCTTTATGATCTCGGCTCATGATTCAATTGCCATGTATTTAGCTATTGAGCCTCAAAGTTTATGTTTTTATGTGATCGCAGCATCAAAAAGAAAGTCTGAATTTTCCACGGAAGCCGGCTCGAAATATTTGATCTTAGGTGCATTTCCCTCTGGAATATTATTGTTTGGGTACGACCGGACAACTACCGATATCTATTAATATCTTTTCTTATAATGTTGTTGTTAAATAGTGTTCTATCTAACTATATCTGCAACTATCGGATCGGATATTACAACGATGTGAAACTTGCTGCAGACCTCATTGGTTGTGATATTGATCTTACGGGGGGAACGAAATCAAAGAAAAGTTAGACTTGTAGAGACCCTCTATGTAGTTGTCTATCTAGGGCGATCGATCTACATCTTTCCCCATAGCCCTGGGACTGTGTCTCGATCTCCTACGTGCGAAATCAGAGGGAGCTCGAAAACAACAAGCGCGCTAGCTAGCAAAGCGGACTCTATACAAGCGCGCTAGCGAGAAAACTACAAGCTAGCTAGCGAACGAGAAAGCAAGCGTAGGCGAGAAAGAGCAAGCGGAGGCGAGAAAGCCTACGCGCGCCTCGTCTTTTGTTGCTAGCGCGCTACGGGTCGTTCCGGACCTCCGCTTGCTTGCTGCTCCAGCTTTCTATTCTAGCAAGCGGAGGCTCGAAAGCCGGAGCGCGCTAGCGCGCTTTCTCCGTTTTCTCGCTGGCTCGCTCCGGCTTTCTTTTCTCGCCGTAGCTTGCTCGCGTAGGCTTTCTATGAGAGCAAGCAAGCGGAGGCTCGAAAGCCTACGCGCGCGTCTAATTGTTTTGTTGCTAGCGCGCTACGG
>JASJPY010000200.1:70000-75000 GCA_030064435.1 Trapa incisa
CAAGCGGAGGCTCGAAAGAGCGCGCGTCTGCGCTTTCTCCGTTTTCTCGCTCTATTGCTTGTAGTTTTCGAGCATACTTTTCTTATTTTGCTCTCTTGCTCGCGTAGGGTCCTTTCTCCCCGGAGCTTGCTGCTCCGGCTTTCTCGCCTACGCTTGCTGGCTCTCACGCCTACGCGCGCTAGCGCGCTTGTAGTTTTCGAGCTTGGCAGCGCCTCGATAGTTCTTTGTTACTTTCTATACCGGTTTTCAAGACCGGAGCCATCAACCACTCGGCCATCTCTCCGAAAGAGAATTTCTATTATATTTGTTTTAGTTAAGGGGGTTCCAGAGAATCATCCGAACATTCTGAGATACGGTTGTCAAATGGGGGAAGAGGAACGAGAGGCGTCCCTAAGCTTTCCGGTTCACTAGTAGGTAACGAGGGGATTTCTAAAAAGAGGGGTAATTGCATCTGCCGAAGCATTCGTTCGGATACATTATTCCTTTTTTCACCTTTTCCACCCACCCTTAATAAAAAAGCTAATTTGCCTCTTCCTGGTAATGAATTGAGCGGCAGCGAGGAGGTCCGGTTCCATAGTGATTTCGTCTGCTTTTGGAAGCAAGCGTAGGGGAGACCGACCCTACGCGCGCAAGAGAGCAAGCTACGGCGAGAAAGAGCAAGCGAGAAAACGTAGAGCGCGCTAGCGAACGAGAAAACGGAGCGCGCACTAGCGCGCGGAGGCTTGAGAGCCAGCGAGAAAACGGAGCGCGCACTAGCGCGCTCCGGCTTTCGAGCCTCCGCTTGCTGGGGAGAAAGGACCCGAAGCGCGCCAAAGAGCAAGCGTAGGCTCGAAAGAGCGCGCTAGTGCGCGCTCCGTTTTCTCGCTTGCTGCTACGGCTTTCTATTAGAGCCGGAGCTTGCTTGCTCTCATAGAAAGCCTACGCGAGCAAGCTACGGCGAGAAAAGAAAGCCGGAGCGAGCCAGCGAGAAAACGGAGAAAGCGCGCTAGCGCGCTCCGGCTTTCGAGCCTCCGCTTGCTAGAATAGAAAGCCGGAGCAGCAAGCAATGCGGACTCTATACAAGCGCAGACGCGCTTTCCGTTTTCGAGCCTACGCTTGCTAGCAACAAAACAACAAGACGCGCGCTCCGTCCTTCGGACCCTACGCTTGCTTTCTCGTTCGCTAGCTAGCTTTCCGTTTTCTCGCTTGTAGTTTTCGAGCTGGTTCAAAATATAGTAGAGAGAGGTGAACCGGGATCCGCTTCCACAGGCTGGGGTTCAGGGGCAAAGGAAAGGAGGACCCGTAACCATTGAAGGGAGAGGCCGGCCGCTACACCTCTGATTGATTCGGGAGGTTATGACATATCTTGCTAAGCCCAGCAAGCTCCGGCTAGAACGGAGCGAGCAAGAGAGCAAGCGGCGAGAAAGAGCAAGCTACGGGGAGCGAGAAAACGTAGAGCGCGCTAGCGAACGAAGCGGATACGTATTCGCGCACTTCCGAAGTTCAAAAGACCCTTCCTGAGCGCGCGGCGTTTATAAGAGCGCAGACGCGAACGAAGCGGACTCTATACGCGCGCACTAGCGCGCGGAGGCTTGAGAGCCAGCGAGAAAACGGAGCGCGCACTAGCGCGCTCCGGCTTTCGAGCCTCCGCTTGCTGGGGAGAAAGGACCCGAAGCGCGCCAAAGAGCAAGCGGAGGCTCGAAAGAGCGCGCTAGTGCGCGCGTATAGAGTCCGCATTGCTTGCTGCTCTCCTTCGGACCCTACGCTTGCTCTTTGGCGCGCTTCGCTTCCAGCGCCTCCGCTTGCTGCTCTCCTTCGGACCCGGAGCTTGCTCTTTGGCGCGCTTCGGGTCCTTTCGGACCTCCGCTTGCTGCTCCGGCTTTCGAGCCAGCAAGCTACGGCTCGAAAGCCTCCGCGCGCTAGTGCGCGCGTAGTTTTCTCGCTTGCTCTCTTGCTCGCTCTGGCTTTCTCGCCGTAGCTTGCTCTCTTGCTCGCTCCGGGTCCTTCCGGACCTCCGCTTGCTGGCGCTGGAAGCCCTACGCGAGCAAGAGAGCAAGCGGAGGCTGCTCGAAAACTACAAGCTAGCGCGCTTGTATAGAGTCCGCTTTGCTAGCTAGCGCGCTTGTAGTTTTCGAGCTTTCCTAGTCTTTTTTGACTCTAACCTTAGCCTTTGCTTAGCAACTAATGTGGAGATGAAATCACCTAAGGCCTGCGCTACTACTACTGCACCTAGCATGATGGAAAGTTAGATGGCTTAACTATATGGTCGTAGTGCGTTGAGCCCTAGGGTAGGGGGTCAAAGGCGGTTTCGGTAGGGTGAGAGCCATCTTGGATTACCTGTGCACAATGGAGTGAGTGCAGACAGAAATCGTATCCTATTTGCACCATTGGGCATGAGGTTGCCTGACGCACTACTTCTAAATGATGAGGCGAACAACACAGGTACGGTCTCATTAGAAGGAGAGGGTGTGTTTGAGCCCACCATATCGTAAACCCTTGGTTTAGACATACTACTAAAACGAATCGTAGGTCTCTAACATAAGACTGAACTAAACTATCTGCCAATGGAAAAGACTGAAAATGAGTATTCCTTCTCATGGCATCTCCTAGACCTATGACTCGATCTGGAGATCGAAGTAGGGTTGTCCTATGACCTTTAATTGCATTTCGTAAGACTATTGCTTTAGCGGTCAAGGGTTTCCAACACTTCTTAGTGACATAATCAAGGATCCCCCCTTTTTGGTAGCCATGTCGGTATCCATACGTATGAGCACGAGCCCCTTCAAACCTTTCCCTAATAGATATGAGAATGATTGGTTTAGGTTGGGTTAGTCAAAGAAATAGAGACGATGATTTCATATCGATGAGTTTAGAGCTATTTTCTCTTTGGGACGCTTTCCTTCTCTCTAGTGGGGAAGCAAGCTCGAAAACTACAAGCGCGCTAGCTAGCAAAGCGGACTCTATACAAGCGCGCTAGCTTGTAGTTTGAGAGCCAGCAAGCTACGGCGAGAAAGCCAGAGCGAGCAAGAGAGCAAGCGAGAAAACTACGCGCGCACTAGCGCGCGGAGGCTTTCGAGCCTCCGCTTGCTGGCTCGAAAGCCGGAGCAGCAAGCGGAGGTCCGAAAGGACCCGAAGCGAGCCAGAGAGCAAGCTAGGGCTCGAATCGAAAGCCGTAGCAGCAAGCGAGAAAACGGAGCGCGCACTAGCACGCTCTTTCGAGCCGTAGCTTGCTCTTTGGCGCGCTTCGCTTCCAGCGCCTACGCTTGCTGGCTCGAAAGCCGGAGCAGCAAGCAATGCGGACTCTATACGCGCGCACTAGCGCGCTCTCCTTCGGACCCTCCGCTTGCTCTTTGGCGCGCTTCGGGTCCTTTCTCCCCAGCAAGCGGAGGCTCGAAAGCCGGAGCGCGCTAGTGCGCGCTCCGTTTTCTCGCTGGCTCTCAAGCCTCCGCGCGCTAGTGCGCGCGTATAGAGTCCGCTTCGTTCGCGTCTGCGCTCTCCGTTTTCTCGAGAGCGTCTGCGCTCTTATAAACGCCGCGCGCTCAGGAAGGGTCTTTTGAACTTCTTAAGTGCGCTCGTACTCCGTTTTCTCGCTTGCTCGCGTACTCTTCGAGCCTACGCTTGCTTGCTCGCTCCGGCTTTCGAGCCTCCGCTTGCTCTTTCTCGCCGCTTTCTTGCTGGATGGAGTCTCGCAGAAGAAGAGTCTGACTCTATAGGGGCGCTAGCGCGCTACGGCTTACGAAGTTGATCAGAACGCCCTTCGGGCAACCAACCAAACCCGCCACAACTAATTCCGATCAACAACTTGGAGGTATGGCTGAGTGGCTTAAGGCATTGGTTTGCTAAATCGACATACAAGAAGATTGTATCATGGGTTCGAATCCCATTTCCTCCGGCACGGAAGTGGAACGGGCGGGCGAAATTACGTGAGAGAAAGAAGCAAGCTCCGGCTAGAACGGAGCGAGCAAGAGAGCAAGCTCCGGGGAGCGAGAAAACGGAGAGCGCGCTAGCGCGCGTAGGCTTTCGAGCCTACGCTTGCTACCGAGAAAGGTACGGGCGCGGACGCGCGCTCTCCTTCGGACCCTCCGCTTGCTCTCTGGCTCGCTTCGCTTCCAGCGCCTACGCTTGCTGGCTCGAAAACGGAAAGCTA
The DNA here is from genome assembly GCA_030064435.1 of Trapa incisa. Lineage (NCBI taxonomy): Eukaryota > Viridiplantae > Streptophyta > Magnoliopsida > Myrtales > Lythraceae > Trapa > Trapa incisa. Next base: position 74,127 of record JASJPY010000200.1, read on the forward strand.
GCGCTTGTAGTTTTCTCGCTCCCTCGGAGGACAGAATAGCACTACTTAGTGAGACGGAGCTACGAGCCCGTTGCGCGTTGTTTTTGTTTGACCGGCCTATCTTCTTTCTAGTTGCAAGCTCCCTCCGGCCGTCCAGGGGCTGGGCGGCTCTCGGTTCTTGAGCATGTTGGGAGATTAGGCGGCAGTTGAAAGAGCTGCTCGAAAGCTTGACGAACAAGCTCGAAAACGGAAAGCTAGCTAGCAAAGCGGACTCTATACGAGCGCGCTAGCGAACGAGAAAACTACGCGCGCTAGTGCGCGCTCCGTTTTCTCGCTTGCTGCTACGGCTTTCTATTAGAGCCTACGCTTGCTCGCTCCGGCTTTCTATTCGAGCCTCCGCTTGCTTGCTCGCTCCGGTCTCCCCTCCGCTTGCTCCTGCACTATTTTATTAGTAAAGGGCTTTTCCGGCGCTATTCGATGAATGAAAGTGACTTTAGGAAAGTGGTTCAGGTAGCTCAGCTGGTTAGAGCAAAGGACTGAAAATCCTTGTGTCAGTGGTTCGAATCCACTTCTAAGCGGGCGAAGGGTCCAAAGGACAGACGCCGGATTTTCAAATGAAAGTGAAAGAGGAAGCTCGAAAACGGAAAGCGCGCTAGCGCGCGTAGTAGGCTTGAGAGCCAGCAAGCTCCGGTCCGAAAGGACCCGAAGCGCGCCAAAGAGCAAGCTCCGGTCCGAAAGGACCCGAAGCGCGCCAAAGAGCAAGCGGAGGCTCGAAAGAGCGCGCTAGTGCGCGCTCCGTTTTCTCGCTGGCTCTCAAGCCTCCGCGCGCTAGTGCGCGCGTATAGAGTCCGCTTCGTTCGCGTCTGCGCTTTCTCCGTTTTCTCGTTCGGTAGCA
>JASJPY010000200.1:80000-92500 GCA_030064435.1 Trapa incisa
CCTAGCGCTAGTGCGCGCTCCGTTTTCTCGCTGGCTCTCAAGCCTCCGCGCGCTAGTGCGCGCTCCGTTTTCTCGTTCGCGTCTGCGCTCTCCGTTTTCTCGTTCGCGTCTGCGCTTTCTCCGTTTTCTCGCTTGCTGCTCCGGCTTGAGAGCCAGCAAGCGGAGGTCCGAAAGGAGCCTACGCGCGCGGATTCTTTTCTTGCTAGCGCGCTCCGGGTCCTTCCTCCACGTAGCTTGCCGGAGAGCAAGCGTACGCTTTCGAGCCAGCAAGCTACGGCTCGAAAGCCTCCGCGCGCTAGTGCGCGCTCCGTTTTCTCGCTTCGGGTCCTTTCTCCACGTAGCTTGCCGGAGAGCAAGCGTACGGTCGGTCGTTCCTCCCCTCCCCTGAACTTGCTGCTCCGGCTTTCTCGCCTAGCAAGCTACGGGGAGGGTCCGAAAGGAGAGCGAGCAAGCGATCAAACGTAGGGCGCAGACGCGAACGAGAAAACGTAGAGCGCAGACGCCTCCGGCTTTCGAGCCCGGAGCTTGCTCCGCTTGCTTGCTTGAAAGCCTACGCGCGCTAGCTAGCTTTCTCCGTTTTCTCGCTTGCTCGCTCTGGCTTTCTCTTCTATCCTCCGCTTGCTGAGTCCAATAGTTCCATTTTCCTTCTTGTTCATCAATCGGAAATCAAGACAAACCGGGCACTACGGTGAGACGTGAAAACACCCGATCCCATTCCGACCTCGATATGTGGAATCGTCTTGCGCCATATGTACTGAGATTGTTCGGGAGACATGGTCCAAGCCCGGTGAAAATAAGCAAATTTCAAAGAGAATGCGCAGAGTTGCATTAATGCATTAAAAGAAAAGAGAGAGATTCCCAACCTCTAGGGAGCGCACCAAGGCTGCCATTCTTCTCTCTCTCATATGTACCATCTAATGGGATTAGTGCCAGAATGCGGTACCAAAGGTGGATCCAACAATCGTATTCGGGAGCAAGGGAGGGGAAGAGAGCCTGTGCGTGAATCCCTTTATCCTGCACCTGCAGCTGGTTTGCACCCCCTCCCCTTCATAGAGAACAATATCATCAATAGGGAGCAAGCGAAGGCTAGACCTACGCGAGCAAGAAAGCGGCGAGAAAGAGCAAGCTCCGGGGAGCAAGCGAACTCTATCGAGCCTACGCGCGCTAGCAAAGGTAGAAAACAACAAGACGCGAACGAGAAAACGTAGAGCGCAGACGCGCGCTCTCCTTCGGACCCTCCGCTTGCTCTTTGGCGCGCTTCGGGTCCTTTCGGACCTCCGCTTGCTGCTCTCCTTCGGACCCTCCGCTTGCCCTCTTGCTCGCTCCGGGTCCTTCCGGACCTCCGCTTGCTGGCGCTGGAAGCCCTACGCGAGCAAGAGAGCAAAAAAAAGCGGAGGCGAGAAAACTACAAGCAAGCGAGAAAACGTAGAGCGCGCTAGCGAACGAAGCGGACTCTATACGTATTCGCGCACTTAAGAAGTGAAAAAGACCCTTCCTGAGCGCGCGGCGTTTATAAGAGCGCAGACGCGAACGAAGCGGACTCTATACGCGCGCACTAGCGCGCGGAGGCTTGAGAGCCAGCGAGAAAACTACGCGCGCACTAGCGCGCTCCGGCTTTCGAGCCTCCGCTTGCTGGGGAGAAAGGACCCGAAGCGCGCCAAAGAGCAAGCGGAGGCTCGAAAGAGCGCGCTAGTGCGCGCGTATAGAGTCCGCATTGCTTGCTGCTCTCCTTCGGACCCTACGCTTGCTCTTTGGCGCGCTTCGCTTCCAGCGCCTCCGCTTGCTGCTCCGGCTTTCGAGCCAGCAAGCTCCGGCTCGAAAGCCTCCGCGCGCTAGTGCGCGCGTAGCTTTCTCGCTTGCTCTTTGGCGCGCTTCGGGTCCTTTCTCCCCGGAGCTTGCTGCTCCGGCTTTCTCGCCTAGCAAGCGTAGGGGAGCAAGTTCAGGGGAGGAACGACCGACCCTACGCGCGCCAGAGAGCAAGCGAACTCTATCGAGCCTACGCGCGCTAGCAACAAAACAAGAATCCGCCGAGACGCGCGCGTAGGCTTTCTATCTCAAGCCTACGCTTGCCCTCTTGCTCGCTCCGGGTCCTTTCTCCCCGGAGCTTGCTCTTTGGCGCGCTCCGGCTTTCAGCACCTACGCTTGCTGGCTCTCAAGCCGGAGCAGCAAGCAATGCGGACTCTATACGCGCGCACTAGCGCGCTCCGGCTTTCGAGCCTCCGCTTGCTCTCTTGCTCGCGTAGGGTCGTTCCTCCCCTCCGCTTGCTCTCTTGCTCGCTCCGGGTCGTTCCTCCCCTCCGCTTGCTCTCTTGCTCGCGTAGGGTCGTTCCTCCCCTCCGCTTGCTCTCTTGCTCGCGTAGGGTCGTTCCTCCCCTCCGCTTGCTCTCTTGCTCGCTCCGGGTCGTTCCGGACCTCCGCTTGCTCTCTTGCTCGCTCCGGGTCGTTCCTCCCCAGCAAGCGTAGGGTCCGAAGGACGAAGCGCGCCAAAGAGCAAGCTCCGGTCCGAAAGGACCCGAAGCGCGCCAAAGAGCAAGCTCCGGGGAGAAAGGACCCGAAGCGCGCCAAAGAGCAAGCTCCGGTCCGAAAGGACCCGAAGCGCGCCAAAGAGCAAGCGGAGGCTCGAAAGAGCGCGCTAGTGCGCGCTCCGTTTTCTCGCTGGCTCTCAAGCCTCCGCGCGCTAGTGCGCGCTCCGTTTTCTCGTTCGCGTCTGCGCTCTACCTTTTCTCGAGAGCGTCTGCGCTCTACCTTTTCTCGAGAGCGTCTGCGCGAATACTACCTTTTCTCGAGAGCGTCTGCGCTCTCCGTTTTCTCGAGAGCGTCTGCGCTCATACTACGTTTTCTCGCTTGCTTTCTCGCTAGCGCGCTTTCCGTTTTCTCGCTTCATCTGAGTTAGAAACCACGTATGCATCCCTCGGTCTTAGTGACCGGAGATATAATCCTGCAAATACATTTACGGATTGGTATTAAAGCTCCGTCCTGAACGAAATAATAAATATTTCCACAAATATCTTTTATCAAGGCTTGTCAAGATCACTTTCTGCAAATGATGTGAAGAATACTTCTAACGGATGTAGGTTACCTCCTTCTTGTTTGACCGAGGTTATTAGAACCTTGGGAGTCGGTTGCTCTTCGACAGCAAGTCTATCTGCTCCGGGCCCATGAGAACTTTGTCCGATTGAAAAGCTTATGATCCATCTTTATGAGGAATCCTCCTTTAGCGGCTAAGCTACCGGTGTAGTGATTTTGGGGTCCTTTCGATAATGAGTAATCGGAGTTCATTCAGTCAATATTCAGAGTGGAGGGTCTTCTTTTCTTTTTTAAGATAGTAGGTAGGTTGTTGCTCCGAGACTGCTATAACCAGATTTAGTGATTGGCTTTCCGAATCGTCTCAAAAAGGTTCCTCCCAATACCAACTCCGCGAACCATACTTTGCCGGATTCCCCACTCATAAAGAGAAGAGCGTACACCTTACTTTCCTTTGAAAATCGATCTTCTAGGCCGGGGGGTTTGTCCATTGGGATTGGGGAACGGGAAGTACGCCTTCGGGTAAGACGAGATAACCTGCGACGCTTGGAAGTTTCTACTGCTCGCCTTGAGCTTTGTTCGGTACCATACTATTCGGACTGACTACTTTCCTATTTCTTTCTATTGGAAGACGGGAGCGTCTAGCCATTGAATAAGGCATTTAGCTGAGCTGGCGGAATTAGCAAGCCCTTTTCTCGATCGTCAAAAACATATGCTTGATCAGCTTCCCTAGTGGTCTTGCCTTGTAACTACCCAGCATATACCTTTCCTGACACCACTGCTGCTCCCTCAATGCACAGCTATGCAGAGCGAAGTCAGAGACGGAGGGCAGAGATTGTAGCTAACAACAATCTTGCCTTGCTCAATGCTTCTCCATCAGCTGTAGCGGGAAGGGATATAACTCAGCGGTAGAGTGTCACCTTGACGTGGCGGATGTCAGCGGTTCGAGTCCGCTTTGATATTGTTAAGCCAAGAGCGCAAAGCGCATGCGCGAAATGAGAGCTAGAGCAAGCAAAGCGGACTCTATACAAGCGCGCTAGCGAGAAAGCGAGAAAACGGAGAAAGCAAGCGAAGGGGAGCAAGCAATGCGGACTCTATACGCGCGCACTAGCGAGAAAAAAAAGCGTGACGGATTGAGAGCCTGCGCGCTTTTGTCGCTAGTGCGCTCTCCGTTTTCTCGAGAGCGTCTGCGCTCATACTACGTTTTCTCGCTTGCTCTCTTGCTCGCGTAGGGTCCTTTCGGACCTTCGCTTGCTCTCTGGCGCGCGTAGGGTCGGTCGTTCCTCCCCGGACCTTCACTTGCTGGGTTTTTTACATGGATAAGCCTCCTATGGGCTGGCCGTCCTTCTGTTTCGAAGAATGGAATCTTAGTTAGGAGAAGAAGACCGGGGACAAAGCCTTCCTCAAAGCATTATTAATAATAAAGGTGTTGAATGTGGCTTATGTTCCTCATGATGTCTCCACTGATAAATTCGGAAATCAGATTGGGCAGATCCAGGCCACTAACTATGTCACTTTTACTGATGATGAGATCGACCCAGAGGGAACAGGGCATGTCAAAGCACTACACATATCCCTGAAGTGTAAAGACTGCTCGGTTACAAAAGTCCTGATTGATAATGGGTCTGCCTTGAATGTTCTCCCAAAGGCCACCTTGAGCCAGTTGCCTGTAGATCCTTCACAGGTGCACCCCAGTAATCCAATTGTCAGAGCTTTTGATGGCACAAAGAAGAATGGCATTGGGGTCATAGATTTGCCTTTGGAAATTGTCCCGTATACTTTCGAAGTGACGATGCAGGTTATGGATATTGCCCTGGCCCGGCTTATAGTGTGCTGCAAGGAAGGCCTTGGATTCACACAGCTGGTGCTGTCCCGTCTTCTCTGCACCAAAGAGTCAAGTATGATGTTGTTGAGGGCCATGTGGTAACTGTATAAAAAAGGAGAAGAAAGTTTGTCACTAAACCTGCTGCATTTCCGTATATTGAAGCCGCTGAAGAAGCTATTGAGACTTCCTTCCAGTCACTCGAAATTGTAAATGCAACTTATGTTGCTGAGGGTTCCACTATGCCCAATCCAAAGATGTTTGAAGCTTCGAAGATGGTAGCAAGATTTATGCTGAACAGCCATTATCAGAAAGGCAAGGGCTCCTTGCATCGAAACTAGAATCGTTACTGGTATAGTAACCTTATAGTAGCTTATTCGCAATCAGGTCTTTTTCCTCTGATATTTTCATATGGGTTAGGCTTGGAGGAAGGATTTTCGGGTTAGTAAAGATCTTTGGGCTATGGTTAGAGCGTCTTGAGTCGAGTCCTGCCTTCCCGATTTCCTCTATGGGGAGAGCAAGCGGAGGCTAGAACAATACACCAACAATAAGATCTTTTCTTTAGGGTAATGGCTTCCTTGGAGCTTATAGAGAAAAAAGTCTTTGTAGCTTATAGGAAGAAAAGTAGTTGGAGCTTATAAGAAGGGAAGTAGTAAAGTCAGAATTAGTGAAAGGGGCTAAAGAGAGGGTAAATAGAGAGCTGGTTGGAGTCCGTGGCCCATAGGAGAATGGGCCACTCCCTCCAACCAGCACTCTTGCTCTCTATCCTGTCTTTTTTCCCGTTTCATAAATGGGTATGACCCCGATATCAATTCAATCTGAGTTTTGAGTTCCCTACTGCAAACAAGGGCCACTAACAAACCATAGGATAAGGCCATCTGAGTTTTGAGTTCCCTACAGCAAAAAAGGGCCACTAACAACCCAAGGGATAAGCCACCCACCTGAGGAAGTAGTCATTTCAAGTTCCTAGCCTCAAATGGGTGCAACTAACCTGAGCTAGCTAGATCAGTTTGGCAGGTTGTGGGCTACCAACCGTTTACAGCTAGCTCAAAGTAGGTCTTATCTCTATAAGATCAGATCGTATTATTTGTTTTCCCAACTGAGGAAGTCATTTCAAGTTCCTAGCCTCAAATAGGGACAAAGAGTCATTACCCGGCAGATTCGATCTTATTGTTGGTGTATTTTTCTAGCCTCCGCTTGCTCGAGAGCAAGCCTACGGTCGCCCCGGAGCTTGCTGGGCGCACTTGTGGTTTGAGAAGCCGTAGTTTGCACTAGCGCGCGTAGGCAGCCAGCAAGCGGAGGTGCTGAAAGCCGGAGCGCGCGTCTCTATACGTTGTTGTTTTCGTAGTTTGCTAGCGCGCTCTTTCTCGCCTCCGCTTGCTTTCTTGCTCGCTCCGGTCTCACCTCCGCTTGCTCCCCTTCGCTTGCGTCTGCGCTTTCTCCGTTTTCTCACTACCTTCGGCTCAAAAGAGGCTTCTTTTTTCGCCTCTTAGTGCGCTCTTGCTATAATAAAAAGGGCAACCGAAACCGTAAGTCAACACTCCAACTCGAGCTCTTAGCTGCATTAACAAGCGGTTTTACGCTTTAGATCAATCAAAACCCTCTTGAAAGCCGCATTTGAGGAGTCAAAGAAAGGTCAAAAACTCTGAAAAACCAAACAGGAAATGAAAAGTTCGAAAACACTACAGCGTGATCGATACGTCAAGTATGAGTTGTTGCTGGAACCTCTAATCCTTCCGTACCCCCATACACGGGCAACAGAGCTTGAGAGGCGTAGACGGGGTTAATCGTCCGATCTTTATCGCCCATCTCGAAATAAGAATAAGTGCAGTAAGGACAGAGTGGTGGACACAAAACCATGGTGGATTAGTTGATTCCTGCTGGGCCCCAATGCCGTACCGCCCGCGTCCTGCGCTGGGCATTTCTATTCTTTCAGTAGGGGGGAATTGGCCTCAGGAGCCGCGTTCCTAAGTGGATGAGTTTTCTAACAGGATATGGAAAAGGGTACGAGATGAGAATTTCCGCGGAATAAGCTGTTCCCATCCCTGTCCAGTAGGGATCCTATAGAAAGAATAAGGATCTTGTTTTGAGTGGGAGTAGTAGCAACTCGAAAGGCGCATTGGTCGGAAAGAAGTCGTCAAATCAAATAGGAAAAGCCATTTGGAAGACGAAATGACTAATAAAGAAGGCAATCGGGCTTCTGTCAACTGTAGTACAAGAAGGCGGACATTACTCCGGTAAATCGGGTTTAGCAATCCGACACTGCAGCAGTGCCGGGACGGGTGTTGTGGTCCTGTCCCCTGAATCCACTCGCTGCGATACTCCAACAACGCGAGACGAGATTCTTGAACATCGGCAAGCCTACGAAGAAGGCCAAACTGGGTGACATTTCTTAAAGGGCTCACTTTTTTTTGGTATTTGGGAGGCTTTATTCACAGGTTCTGGTCGATGGGCTTTCTCCCTCTCCCTCCTCCTGTGACCTCCTCCCTCTTTAAAGCAGGCACCCCAGACTCTATTTCATTCTTAAATAGCTGGGGCGTCGAGTCGGTCGGTGTCCTGACGGGATCGGTATAGGGTATTTCATCCCTCTCCCTTCCCTCTCTGTTAAGGTAGACCTTTCACTCTATTCATTGCATGAATAGGCCGGTCGCTTAACTCAGTAACAACAACTTCAGGACAGGAATGGAATCCCTTCGGGAAACTCCAACTTCCTCTTGGTCTCTCCCTCCCTTTTCCGGTAAGGATTTTGATTTTCCTAACTCAGGGTCTCCCGCTCCTGTTTCAGAGGAAAGCCAGCCCCAAAGGGCTGGCTTCCTTAGTTGTCTGTTCCTGCTTTACTTTAAAGGTTTGACTCTTTGAATCGTATCCTCAGGGATTGCGAGCGGAGTTGGACAACAAATACCAAAATCAAGTCCCCTTTAAGAATACCCAGGTGGTGGACCAAAGCTGAGTTTGGCCCTCGTTTAGACGAATCGGTCCGGATTAAGCTGCTGTTAAGGGGCCCCTCTCAGGATCTAAGGGCCCCATAAGAAGAGCATCGTGCGAGCTAGGCTAGCTAGCGTTTCAAGCGCAGCAAGCAGCGGAGGCCCAGAAAGGGCAGACCGCACTAATGCAAAACAGCCGCTAGCACAAGCCTACGGGTCTTTGCCCATTGAAGGGGCCTTTAAGGCCGTGCGCAGGGTGTCCGGGGCTTCCCTCTCTTTTCCGGTCGTTGGGAAGGGCTTGACTCTAAGGAAATGGTCGAGGGGCTTTCTCCCTCTCCCTTCACCTTAGTCCCTTCCCTGTGTTAAGGAGGAGCCTGACCCTATTTCATTCTTCAATAGTCGGCTCGGGTCCTGACGGGATCGGTCGATGGGCTTTCTCCCTCTCCCTTCCCCTGTGACCCGGACTCCAGGGTAACCGCTATTCTATTCATTGCATGAATAGGCGGCTCAGTTTCACTGCCTTCCTTCCCGCTTGCTTACCGAACCTAAGGCCCCCTCGTTCCCTTCGGGTTCAAGTGCGCTCTTTCTCCCCCCAAAGCCCTAACTAACTTACTTATGCCGGAACCGGAACCTTGCCAAGCCGAAGTCCTCACTCAACTGGTCCGAACTAACTTACTTAACCCCGGAACCGGAACTGCGAGCGGGCCTCCGTCAAAGGCTTACCGCTTTCCCGCGAAACAGCAGCTAGCTCAAGCGAGAGAGAAAGACCGCTCGGCAGCGGGAGGACTTTACTGCCGTTTTTACGGGGTCAGAGAGGCTCCCCGCTGACGCTCGTAGCTGCATTAACAAGACGAGCAAGCCAGGAAAGCAGCTAGCTCTCGGGGCTGCATTAACAAGACGCGGCATCCCTTAACTCTTCCCTCGCCGCCCTCGGGCACTATCGGAATACCAAGGGGTTAAGCTAGCTACGGAACTCAGAGCCGGAACCAGCAACTGAAAGTCCGAACTAACTTGACTCCGGAACTAACTTACTTATACCGCGAGCAAACTCAGGGCAGCATTCAGTCCTCGCTAACTTGATTCCGGGAAAGCGGATAGCTCGGCGTTTAGCTCAAGAACTCGTTAGCTCAGGAAAGAAAGCCAGCCCTGCAATCCCGTTAGTGTCAGGGTCGATCCATAAAGGGCAGCAAAAACGGAGGAAAGAAAGACCGTCACTCTTAACGAGAAAACTCAGGAACGCATTCAGTCCTCGCTCAAGCCGGGAAAGCAGCTAGCTCTCTGGGACTATAGAGAATAACGAAGGGTTAATCCGGGTCTGAAGTAAACTGCATTAACTCTTTCGCTCATAAAAGGTCTGTCTCGGCTTATTCCATTCCGATCGGTTCCCCTCCCGGGTCACCTCTCTCAGCATAGTCAAGTCAACAGCTGCATTCCCGCTCGGTGTCCTCCCTACTTTCCGAAACCTGAGGAAGATTCCCTTTTCGCTTTGAGTTACAGGGTAAATCCAGAAAATCAACAAGACCAAGTCCGAACTCAACTGCAGCTCAGAACCGGAAGTCCGAACTAAGAACTACCGCAAGTCTTCAATAACTTACTTGTGAGTCAAGACTAACTTGACTGCTGCCCTAGCTCCTCAGCTCCAACTGACGCTCGTAGCTGCATTAACAAGACGATCAATGCTTTAAAGACTCATAGGAATAAGAAAAGAGAGATAAGGCTTTTCACTCGGGAACTCCAACTCGAGGTCTTAACTCAACTGCTGCATTAACTCTTTAGCTCAGGAAAGAACCGAAAGTCCTTCCATCCCGCTCGGTGTCGTACGCTTGCTCTCCGGCAAGCTACGTGGAGGAAGGACCCGGAGCGCGCGTCTGCAATCTGAGCTTTCTCTTAAACAAAGTGCGCAGTTTCTATAAAAAATCGGGCAACCTTAAGTCTTAACTCAACTGCTGCTCGAGCTTATAGCGGAGGAAGTTTAGCTCAGGAACTGCCTTTAGCTCAGGAACTCCAAGTCTTCACTCAACTGCTGCTTTCACTCCTCCGCTCAGTAAATTCCTGCAATCCCGTTCGTGCTCCTGGATCACTCACTCCCGCTCAAAGGAAGGTTTCCCTCTTAGTTACGGGGTAAATCCTATAAGGGCAGCCCTAAAGGTCGGAACTAACTTGACTCCCTAACTCATGAAGTCCTCACTCAACTGCTCCGGAACTCCTAGCTGCATCCTTCAAATCTGCCCTATCCACTCTGAGGGACTATTGGTAAGACCTAAGGCTTCATCGAGGTCAAGACTAACTTGACTGCTCTTTCCTTCCCGCTTGCTTACCGAACCTAAGGCGCCCTCCCTGCTTTCAGCGCAAAAAAGCACTTTTTCTCTTTTAGTTAGAGGGTCGATCCAGCCCTAACTCGGGAAGTCTTCACTCAACTCCTGCATTAACAACTATCTTTGTCCTTTAAATCCATCCAAGATCTCTTCAAAGACTCATACATAGGAATAGATAAAGAAAAGTGAGGGTCTGAACTACTCTTTCCCGATCAGCTCTAATGGACTATGGGGAAGCAAGCGTAGGCTCTCATGCCGGAGCGCGCTAGCAACACAAAAAGAACTCCTAGCGAACGAGAAAAGGTAGAGCGCAGACGCTCTCGAGAAAAGGGAGAGCGCAGACGCGAACGAAGCGGACTCTATACGCGCGCACTAGCGCGCGGAGGCTTGAGAGCCAGCGAGAAAACGGAGCGCGCACTAGCGCGCTCTTTCGAGCCTCCGCTTGCTCTTTGGCGCGCTTCGTCCTTCGGACCCTACGCTTGCTCTTTGGCGCGCTTCGGGTCCTTTCGGACCTCCGCTTGCTCTTTGGCGCGCTTCGGGTCCTTTCGGACCTCCGCTTGCTCTTTGGCGCGCTTCGGGTCCTTTCGGACCTCCGCTTGCTCTTTGGCGCGCTTCGGGTCCTTTCGGACCGGAGCTTGCTGGGGAGGAACGACCCTACGCGAGCAAGAGAGCAAGCGGAGGTCCGGAACGACCCTACGCGAGCAAGAGAGCAAGCGGAGGGGAGGAACGACCCTACGCGAGCAAGAGAGCAAGCGGAGGTCCGGAACGACCCTACGCGAGCAAGAGAGCAAGCGGAGGCTCGAAAGAGCGCGCTAGTGCGCGCGTATAGAGTCCGCATTGCTTGCTGCTCCGGCTTTCGAGCCAGCAAGCGTAGGCGCTGGAAGCGAAGCGCGCCAAAGAGCAAGCTCCGGGGAGGAAGGACCGTAGGCTTGCTCTCTGGCAAGCGTAGGCTTGAGAGAGAAAGCCGGAGCGCGCCGATTCTTTTCTTGCTAGCGCGCGTAGGCTCGAAGAGTTCGCTTGCTGCTACGGCTTGAGAGCCAGCAAGCGTAGGCGCTGGAAGCGAAGCGCGCCAAAGAGCAAGCGGAGGCTCGAAAGAGCGCGCTAGTGCGCGCTCCGTTTTCTCGCTTGCTGCTACGGCTTGAGAGCCAGCAAGCGTAGGCGCTGGAAGCGAAGCGCGCCAAAGAGCAAGCGGAGGCTCGAAAGAGCGCGCTAGTGCGCGCTCCGTTTTCTCGCTTGCTGCTACGGCTTTCGAGCCAGCAAGCGGAGGCTCGAAAGCCGGAGCGCGCTAGTGCGCGCTCCGTTTTCTCGCTTGCTCTCTGGCTCGCTTCGGGTCCTTTCGGACCTTCGCTTGCTCTCTGGCGCGCGTAGGGTCGGTCGTTCCGGACCGGACCTGAACTTGAAGGTCCGGAAGGACCGTAGGCTTGCTCTCTGGCAAGCGTAGGCTTGAAAGCCGGAGCGCGCTAGCAACAAAACAAGAATCCGCGCGCGTAGGCTCGATAGAGTTCGCTTGCTCCACGTAGCTTGCCAGAGAGCAAGCGTACGGTCGGTCGTTCCTCCCCGGACCTTCACTTGCTTGCTTTCTTTTTTCAGATTTTTCCATTCCGGAGTTTCATTTTTGAATGAAGTTACACGACACAGTTTTTATTACTATTATTTAATAAAAGAGTTGCCATATCTCGAGTTTGGGGTCTGTTGATTCGGAATCACGCTCTGTAGGATTTGAACCTACGACATCGGGTTTTGGAGACCCACGTTCTACCGAACTGAACTAAGAGCGCTTTCTTATCACAGTAGATAGGATTGTAAAGAAAAGGATTCTTTTTGTACCCCCAATACATCTTGCATACATATAGTATCAAACAATTAAAGAAGATTTTTTATGTCCAATTTGAATCGATCTCAATGGAACCCTCCTGACTGCCCAGAGGAGAAGGTTTAGGTAGGGATGAAAGAATTGGAACCCGTGACATTTTTTACCCAAAACAAAGGCGCTACCAAGCGAGAAAACTACAAGCGCGCGTCGTCTTTGAGAGCCAGCAAGCTACGGGGAGACCCTACACGCGCTAGCAAAGGTAGAAAACAAGAAGACGCGCGCGTAGGCTTTCAGCACCTACGCTTGCTTGCTCGCTCTGGCTTTCGAGCCCTAGCTTGCTGGGGAAGAACGACCCTACGCGAGCAAGAGAGCAAGCAGAGGCTTGAAAGCCGGAGCGCGCGTCGTCTTTTGTCGCTAGCGCGCGTAGGCTCGATAGAGTTCGCTTGCTCCCCTACGCTTGCTCTCTTGCTCGCGTAGGGTCGGTCTCCCCGTAGCTTGCCCGAGAGCAAGCCTACGGTCGGTCTCCCCAGCAAGCAGAGGTCCGAAAGGACCCGAAGCGCGCCAAAGAGCAAGCGGAGGGTCCGAAGGAGAGCGAGCCAGCG
>JASJPY010000200.1:95000-100000 GCA_030064435.1 Trapa incisa
AGAGAGCAAGCTAGGGCTCGAAAGCCTACGCTTGCTGGCTCGAAAGCCGGAGCAGCAAGCAATGCGGACTCTATACGCGCGCACTAGCGCGCTCTTTCGAGCCTCCGCTTGCTCTCTTGCTCGCGTAGGGTCGTTCCGGACCTCCGCTTGCTCTCTTGCTCGCGTAGGGTCGTTCCGGACCTCCGCTTGCTCTCTTGCTCGCGTAGGGTCGTTCCTCCCCAGCAAGCGGAGGCGCTGGAAGCGAAGCGCGCCAAAGAGCAAGCTCCGGTCCGAAAGGACCCGAAGCGCGCCAAAGAGCAAGCGTAGGCGCTGGAAGCGAAGCGCGCCAAAGAGCAAGCTCCGGTCCGAAAGGACCCGAAGCGCGCCAAAGAGCAAGCGGAGGCTCGAAAGAGCGCGCTAGTGCGCGCTCCGTTTTCTCGCTGGCTCTCAAGCCTCCGCGCGCTAGTGCGCGCGTATAGAGTCCGCTTCGTTCGCGTCTGCGCTCTTATAAACGCCGCGCGCTCAGGAAGGGTCTTTTTCACTTCAGAAGTGCGCTCATACTACCTTTTCTCGAGAGCGTCTGCGCTCAGCAAGCTCCGGCTCTCAAGCCTCCGCGCGCTAGTGCGCGCGTATAGAGTCCGCATCGCTCCCCTTCGCTTTTTTGCTCCACGTAGCTTGCTCAGAGAGCAAGCGTACGGTCTCCCCTCCGCTTGCTGGCTCGAAAACGTAAATCTCGCTAGCTAGCGCGCTTTCCGTTTTCTCGCTTGCTCCTATCTTTCAATCAAATAAGAAAGCTCCGGTCCTTCGCCACTACTAAGATTGATTTCTCTTCGACAGTACGCCATCTCCCCTTCTTTCCCTTTCCCCAAAAAAGACCTTGTTCCGAGCAACTCCGCTCAATCAACATGGAAATTCAATTTCGAACTAGTTGGCTATCCGATGGTTTAGTATAAAGTAAACTGACCGGAGTAAGAACCAGCAAGCGGAGGCTCGAAAGAAAGCCGGAGCGCGCAAGAGAGCAAGCGGAGGGGAGACCCGGAGCGAGCAAGCGAGAAAACGTAGAGCGCGCTAGCGAACGAGAAAACTACGCGCGCACTAGCGCGCGGAGGCTTTCGAGCCGTAGCTTGCTGCGTAGGCTTTCTCGCCGGAGCTTGCTACCGAGCGAGAAAACGGAGCGCGCACTAGCGCGCTCCGGCTTTCGAGCCTCCGCTTGCTGGGCGCAGACGCTCTCGAGAAAAGGTAGAGCGCACTAGCGACAAAAAAAAGAGTAGGCTTGAGAGCCTGCAATGCGGACTCTATACGTATGCGCGCAGACGCTCTCGAGAAAACGGAGAGCGCAGACGCTCTCGAGAAAAGGTAGTATTCGCGCAGACGCTCTCGAGAAAAGGGAGAGCGCAGACGCGAACGAAGCGGACTCTATACGCGCGCACTAGCGCGCGGAGGCTTGAGAGCCAGCGAGAAAACGGAGCGCGCACTAGCGCGCTCTTTCGAGCCTCCGCTTGCTCTTTGGCGCGCTTCGCTTCCAGCGCCTACGCTTGCTCTTTGGCGCGCTTCGGGTCCTTTCGGACCGGAGCTTGCTCTTTGGCGCGCTTCGCTTCCAGCGCCTACGCTTGCTGGGGAGGAACGACCCTACGCGAGCAAGAGAGCAAGCGGAGGTCCGGAACGACCCTACGCGAGCAAGAGAGCAAGCGGAGGTCCGGAACGACCCGGAGCGAGCAAGAGAGCAAGCGGAGGTCCGGAACGACCCTACGCGAGCAAGAGAGCAAGCGGAGGTCCGGAACGACCCGGAGCGAGCAAGAGAGCAAGCGGAGGTCCGGAACGACCCTACGCGAGCAAGAGAGCAAGCGGAGGCTCGAAAGAGCGCGCTAGTGCGCGCGTATAGAGTCCGCATTGCTTGCTGCTCCGGCTTTCGAGCCAGCAAGCGTAGGCGCTGGAAGCGAAGCGCGCCAAAGAGCAAGCTCCGGGGAGGAAGGACCGTAGGCTTGCTCTCTGGCAAGCTACGGCTTTCGATAGAAAGCCGGAGCGCGCCGATTCTTTTCTTGCTAGCGCGCGTAGGCTCGAAGAGTTCGCTTGCTGCTACGGCTTGAGAGCCAGCAAGCGTAGGCGCTGGAAGCGAAGCGCGCCAAAGAGCAAGCGGAGGCTCGAAAGAGCGCGCTAGTGCGCGCTCCGTTTTCTCGCTTGCTGCTACGGCTTGAGAGCCAGCAAGCGTAGGCGCTGGAAGCGAAGCGCGCCAAAGAGCAAGCGGAGGCTCGAAAGAGCGCGCTAGTGCGCGCTCCGTTTTCTCGCTTGCTGCTACGGCTTTCGAGCCAGCAAGCGGAGGCTCGAAAGCCGGAGCGCGCTAGTGCGCGCTCCGTTTTCTCGCTTGCTCTCTGGCTCGCTTCGGGTCCTTTCGGACCTTCGCTTGCTCTCTGGCGCGCGTAGGGTCGGTCGTTCCGGACCTCCCCTTCACTTGAAGGTCCGGAAGGACCGTAGGCTTGCTCTCTGGCAAGCGTAGGCTTGAGATAGAAAGCCGAAGCGCGCGTCTTGTTGTTTTCTACCTTTGCTAGCGCGCTACGGGTCTCCCCGCTTCCAGCGCCTCTGCTTGCTGGCTCTCAAACTACAAGCGCGCTCTACGTTTTCTCGTTCGCTAGCGCGCTTGTATAGAGTCCGCTTTGCTAGCTAGCGCGCTTGTTGTTTTCGAGCTTGTACCGAAGACAATTTCGTCTGCCATTCTTCTAGCAACTATGTTCTTATAACATAAGTGAACATGTTTCGAATTTGGCTTGAATTTAGGCTTAGATCCCAACGTCGGGGGATATCAATTCTACTACTTTCTTGGAGTAGTGATCTTGTGGTGACTGGAACAATGAAGAGATGTTGGTTGTGTTCATTCTTCCATTTGTGTCTAATCTTCGGATTAGCTGAATAAGCTTCGTCGAGATTGGCTTGGTGTTCAGTGTACCGCACCGTGTGTAGCCTATGCGAAGCAAGCTCGAAAACGGAAAGCGCGCTAGCGCGCGTAGTAGGCTTGAGAGCCAGCAAGCAGAGGCGCTGGAAGCGAAGCGAGCCAGAGAGCAAGCGAGAAAACTACGCGCGCACTAGCGCGCTCCGGCTTTCGAGCCTACGCTTGCTGGCTCTCAAGCCGTAGCAGCAAGCGAACTCTTCGAGCCTACGCGCGCTAGCAAGAAAAGAATCGGCGCGCTCCGGCTTTCTATCTCAAGCCTACGCTTGCCAGAGAGCAAGCCTACGGTCCTTCCTCCCCGGAGCTTGCTCTTTGGCGCGCTTCGTCCTTCGGACCCTACGCTTGCTCTTTGGCGCGCTCCGGCTTTCAGCACCTACGCTTGCTGGCTCTCAAGCCGGAGCAGCAAGCGAGAAAACTACGTTTTCCCGCTCCCCTCCGCTTGCTCTCTTGCTCGCTCCGTTCTAGCCTACGCTTGCTAGGATACAAGATCGAAAAGAATGCACTGCATTCCAAGTGAAATGCCCAAGAGAAAAGGAACGAGGGTCCGAAGGACGAGATGGAAATAAAAAAAAGAATAGAGAAAATGGAATAGAGAAAAAAGAGGGAAAGCGGAGTCTAAGAGAAAGATGCCAAGCTCGAAAACTACAAGCTAGCTAGCGAACGAGAAAGCAAGCTCCGGGGAGCAAGCGAGAAAACGGAGCGCGCAGACGCGCGCTACGGCTTGAGAGCCAGCGAGCTCCGGTCCGAAAGGACCCTACGCGAGCAAGCAAGCTACGGCTTGAGATAGAAAGCCTACGCGCGCGTCTTCTTGTTTTGTTGCTAGCGCGCTCCGGCTTGAGAGCCGTAGCTTGCTCTCTTGCTCGCTACGGCTTGCTCGCCTCCGCTTGCTGGGTATACCCTACACGCGCTAGCGTACTTGTTGTTTTCTCGGTTGCTAGCAAGCTACGGCTCGAAAACTACAAGCGCGTCTGCGCTCTACGTTTTCTCGCTTGCTGCTCCGGCTTTCTATTCTATGAGAGCCAGCAAGCTACGGCTTTCGATAGAAAGCCTCCGCGCGCTAGCAACAAAACAAGACGACGCGCGCGTAGGGTCGTTCCGGACCTTCGCTTGCTGGCTCTCACGCCTACGCGCGCGTCTGCGCTTTCTCCGTTTTCTCGCTTGCTCGCTCCGGTCTAGCCTCCGCTTGCTCTCTTGCTCGCTCCGGGTCTCCCCTCCGCTTGCTTGGGGTTAATTAATTGGTTAGTGAAATATCGGTTGTAGTTTGAGTCGTCTCGAGGACAGGACCCCTTTTTTGGGTGGAAAGGATCGACAAGGAATCCATAACATGAAATCATTAAAAGCGTGACGATAATTCTAAAGTTTTGATGTTAGAAGGTGCAAAATCAATGGGTGCCGGAGCTGCTACAATTGCTTCAGCGGGAGCTGCTGTCGGTATTGGAAACGTCTTCAGTTCTTTGATTCATTCCGTGGCGCGAAATCCATCATTGGCTAAACAATCATTTGGTTATGCCATTTTGGGCTTTGCTCTAACCGAAGCTATTGCATTGTTTGCCCCAATGATGGCCTTTTTGATCTTATTTGTATTCCGATCGATCGAAGAAAGAAGGTTTCAGTCTCATAAAGCAAGCAACTATCTCACAGTTGAAAGTGGAGTTGGGTACGATCTAAAACGATTCCACATGAAAGAGGAGCTCGAAAACGGAAAGCGCGCTAGCGAACGAGAAAACTACGCGCGCACTAGCGCGCGGAGGCTTGAGAGCCAGCAAGCGGAGGCTCGAAAGCCGGAGCGCGCTAGTGCGCGCGTATAGAGTCCGCATTGCTTGCTGCTACGGCTTTCTATTCTATTAGAGCCTACGCTTGCTTTCGAGCCTACGCCTACGCTTGCTGCCCTCTTGAGTAATGGTTAAAGAGCTAGTCCCCGAAAATGCTCATTCCTTTGTCGTTGGGGCCACCAATTCACCTTCTGACTCATTCCTTCGGTCGGGCCTTCTTCGGACGTCGATCAATCTATCACTTAATCACAGGCCGCTCTGTCATTGTCTGATTTTTGGTTGTCTGATCACACTCTAAATTATGTATC